>KN538376.1:1069424-1194765 GCA_000797535.1 Trichuris suis | reverse complement strand
TTGTTGTTGTTGTTGTTGTTGTTGTTGTCATTTTGTTTTATAACTTGCAGGATACATTTATTCTGAAAGCTTTTAGCACGTTTCGATTAGCGTACGTATAAATGCCAGTGTAAGAAGCAAAATTTTAAAAAAATATTAATACTAGCAACTTGGCAAAATATTGGCGCCTTTTTGTTACTTGTTGTTGCGTGATAGTTATTAGGTATAATATTTAGTTTATCCAAATCGGTGAACACGAATAGTGAAGTTAGTTTTTAGCGAGCTTGCTGTTGGTTTGCCTATTTGCGTAGGCATAGGTGACTTAAGCTTTTTTTTACTCGTCATTGATTGAGTGACGCTTTTCGTTGCCCAGTTTGGAACGCGCTGCGGGAGCAAAAGGAACGCGAGCGCTTCAAACCGGATGTGGACGAAGAATTTGAAGACTCACAAGGAAACGTTGTCAATCGAAAGACATACGACGATCTACGACGTCAGGGACTCTTGTAGAGAGAAGCTAAGAAGGTAGAGAACGCCTCTATAGGCAAATAATATGTTATTTTGCTATTATTGTTTTAGACTGACTTTTGTACTATGCTACGTTTGGATGTTGATGACACCTTAGATCAGTGGTGCCGCCGGTTGGCAGATTGTTTGTCTTATTATTCTGACGACATAAGTAAAGGAACTGAGAAAACGAAATACTAATAATAAACAGTCATTATGTGACGTTTCCACTGGTCAACGTAGTAGCTGTCGAATTCTTCAAATGTTCGTCTGCGTTGTCGAAGGTAGGAAGTTCCTTTGCACTTTGAATCATTGATCGTATTCAAATTTTTAAACATTACATCTCTTTGCTTATTAGGCAGTAGCGAGTTCTGTTTTTCATTTCCCTTTTCCCAAAGGCTCCTTTGGCTCTACGTACGCGGTGGGGGGACTGTACGTCATTGGTTGAGCAGAAATGGATTCTGTTAGAATGAATGGCGACGACGAATTGACTTGGCAAGAATGGAACAGCAAACAAAAATTTTAATATCAAGAAACGGCGCAACGAACGAACTAGCGGAGGGCAACAACGATTTCACCAACTTGACAATACTCTCTCTCTCTCTGTCTCTTATTAATGTATATAAATATTCATCTGCTGAGCTTCAACATTAAATTGGAAGCCGAAGCGGTTGAATAAACGTGGCCTAAATTGCAAAATGAAATAGAAGAAGAAACGTGTCATCGCCGCTGCAATGCTTGGCGTAAAGGGTCAAAGCGATAAGGATCTCTCTCCCTCTCTTTAAAAGGTGCCAATATAATTGCTGAAGAGAGAGATGGCCCACTGCGAAGGCACACAGAAAATTAGTGGTGGTTACACGTCTCTTGCAGGAAGGAAGCACAAAGAAGGAGACAAAAAAATAGGCCGTTCAGCTAACTGCGTCCGTCTGTGTGCGAATGCGTGCGTACGAAGGGAACAAAGAAAAACGAAATGGCGAAGAAGCGAAAACCCGTCGCGCAAATGCACACCTAATGGCTAAACGAACTATTTCAACCACTGACGCCTAAACGAGCAAATCCACCAACTGGAGCCGACTCGTTCAGGCAATCGGGCAACGACGATACACAAACGCGTGTCAACTATTCAACATCATCACAAAGCCCAACTGGATGATAGCCGCAAAATAATAATGGAACAACTTTTTGACAGACGTTACGTGCCAACGACACCAGCGGGTAATGGGCAACGTTTTTTAAAGCACTTGAATGTCCATTCTTCCTTAAAGCCATCAATGGTAACTAGCCCGTCTTGAAGCATCAAATGCAGATGAAAAAAGAAACTAATAATAATAATAAGTAATAATAATAATGTTAGTAACATGAGTAAACGGAATAACAAGCAAACACCCATAAAGGCGCTCTGCAGAGACTCCGGTCGGTACAGCAACAGTTGAAATAGGTGTGTTCACACGCTCTTGAATAGATGCTGTCGTCGTTAATTCAAGAATCGTCAATGAGCTGTTGTTGTCCATTGCAACCGTGCGCTCAGGCGCATGTGCATACATAGGACCCATAAGCGGAAGGAGAGCGCGTATGCAACGAAAATCCTTTCTGGCGACTAGTGCAAGCGAATCAAACGGTCATTGAGAGTTGATGACGTCATGGTCAAAATCATGAGTCAGCGCACGCGTTCAACGAGCCTTCCTCCTGAGCAAAATTGGACGATGACGACGACGACGACGAAACTGAATTGAAGATAGTAATTTCCGGTGTTTTTGGCAGTTGACATCGAAGAGATTCAATCTGAGCACCGCCGGTCGAATTGGAGCATTGCTGCAGAAGCACATCCTGGGGAAAGCCGGCAGCGGCGGCGGCCAATTGACCAGCCAAGTAAGGCGACACGACCGGCATGGACAAAGTAGGAGGCAGCAGCGACTCCTCGGAGATGACGGGATTTCTTAGGGCGCCATAAAAGGCGGCGCTGGCAACGGCCAACGCGCTCGAGTTGATCAAGTCGGCCGCAAGGAATGGACTCGAACTTGGCGTACAGTTGTTGACGAGTCCACCGAACGGAAATGGCTCCTTTGCGCCACCGATTATTTCCTGCTCCGTTAAGTCGTTTCCGCCGTTGAGCAATCTTCTGTGAAGGTTCTGATTGGCCGAGTGACGGTCGCGGCTCCGTTTGGACGGAAAAGCGGCCGTACAACCACGCACCGTACATCCGTGCATCACCTTCAAGTGGACATTCTGATAGTGGGTTTTGACGCTGAAATGGTTTTGGAACATTTTGCCGCAGGCCGAACACTGCCTCGGATTTTTCTCATTAATCGGTATTTCAATGGTTCCACCGCCGGCCGTTTTGCATCGCGTTATTATTATGCTACTTTGAGTGGTCGAGTCGCGCATTGCCTCTTCGACGGTCTTTTCCACAGCATCGTTGACGCTTTGGATCGCGTCGGCTGAGATGGGTCTCGCAATGGCGCCATTTTGCTCAGGCGTTCTACTGCCCACCGATGTAGAGGCCATACGACGTTCACTAGCCGCTTGCTGCTGCTCCTGCTGTTGCTGTTGCTGCTGCGGCGGTTCATTTCCATTGGAATTGAATAACTGTTGACCAAACTGTGATGCCGATAGACCATAGCACTGACGAAGATTGCACAGCTCGCGAATTCTCAGAGCGAGTAGATTTGAAGGGCTGTCGTCCTTATGTGAGTCTCCATTGAGCATGTCGTCACTTCGATATGCTTTCTTTGGGCAGCTCGCTTCCGCAGATCCAAAAGACAGTTGTTGTGATGTTGTTGTCCCATTGTCGACAGAGCTGCATGCCGACGATAGACTGGACGCCGAGTCGTAGCATCCTGACGACGTGTCATTCACTTCTATCTTCGCCTCTTCAACGCTAGCTTTATCGGCTGCGCTTTGGCGACACAGTTCGTCCAATTGGTGCTTCTTTGGCGCGTCCGCGGTTGTTACTTCCAATTTGGTTGGATGGTCACTTTTTCTTTTCCTCGACGAGCACCGCTCCAACGGCGACGAGCTCGTTCGAACGTCCACAGCGTTTCCGCCACTTTTGACTGGCTAAAATTGCGAAAACGCTTTTCCAAAAAGGACAAACACTCAGCTGTCCATTAAGCCTAATGAATTGGTAAGCACAAATTTGCATAATAATAATAATAATACGCGTAATTTAGTAACCGATTTATTAAGAATATGCGCTCACCGAGCTGATGTCGTCGTAGGAGGGCGTCTGAGCTTTCGGACTGGTCGAGCACTGTTCAACGAAAGGTTGAAAATTGTCGACGGCGCATGGAGGCGAAATGACGCGACATCCGGGCAACGGACCGCTGTTGCGACGAAGAACGGTCGAATGGAGCTTCGGATTCGGATTGGCCGAATGGCGATTGCGGCTCCTGCGCGAGCTGAACATCATGTTGCAACCTTCTATGGTGCACTTGTGCATTTCGCGCAAGTGGACGGCGCTTATATGGATCTTCAATGCGCCCTTGTCGCAAAAGGTTTTCAAACAGACGCGGCATTGAACTCTCTTCTTTCCCGTCAATGGATTCGTTCCCAACGAGGAGAGATTCCATGGATGGAAACGCCTGATGAAAAGCATCAATGAAGAGCGAAATAGCGCTTCCACGACGGTATGCATTATCCACTGTTGGTATGCATGTATTTAAACTGCCAATGTAACTTAATGCATATTAATAGCACATTACAGCAAATCCAATGTGGCTAATTCATGGTCACACGTCGTATCAATAAGACAACGTTAAGTACGACGCGAATGACGTTAATCCTCAACCTGACGTCAAGACTTGACACCGTTATACGTGCCAACGAGCTGAGGGGACGCCCAGCGCTATTAGCTATACTTCAGACAATCTACCTTAACAAGAAAACCCCCAACAACTAAGTAATAGTAAAAAGTTTAAAGCAAAATAGTACTAGAGACTAATGTTCCATTCACTAAAAGGAAAATACCGACCACATCTTTAAGCTAAACGTATTGAAGCCAGAAGCTATGTACTTTCCGCAGTTGAAGGCAAAAGAGGCAGCAGCTTACCAGAGTGTAGTATTAATAATAAACGCACAGTCACCTGTTTAATTCAGGGCGGTGGATTTGAATGGCGTAAATTTTTTTGCATAACACGACCTTCGTTTCATTCACTTTCTTTTCAGAATGGCTTATCCCGTTCAGGCGAGAAGCAGCCTACGGTAAGGAGCGCGGAAAGAGGCGCCTTTTTCCAAATGTACACGCAAGCAGATTTGCATATCAGCTTTGTTTTCAAGAACTTGTAACGGTCAATGCAACATTGCTCACAATGGCAAAAAGTGCGTTCTCTCGCCTTGCGTACACTTCAGGAAGGAAAGCAGTTTTCAGTTTGTACGAACTCAGACTTTGAAATCTAATATGGCTACGACGCGGCAGTGTGGTCGAAGCTCCATTATCGTAATTAAATTATTAATAGGTTACTGAACCAAAAAAAGCCACTGTCCTCTTGAACATTAGTCTTTGCTGGACAGAAGCCCTTAATATTAACAAAAAGAAAATTGACTATGTTAGGCATTGTACCATTGATGACGTATTTTAAATTGGAAGTATAAAATTAGCATCCTTCTTTTCCGCCCCCGCCGTCGCTTTATATTTATAAGGAGATAGAGAATGAACGAACCTTGACGCTGCTCGTCGTATGTTGCGTAGAGTCTTTGAGTAGTACAAAGAACTTCCTTGCAAGCACATTTCCAAAGTGCTCGACGGCATAACGGCTGGATACGAGAAGCCTTCTCCAGGAGCAGCCGCAGCAGCAGCAGCAGCAGCGACCACGGATAAGAAGTCCTGTTTTTGGGCTTCGCTTTCCTGGCTGCTCATCTCCACGTTTACTCTTTTATTGGCCGTCATGTCTTGTTCCGTCGCATGGTTGCTTCGGTAGCTTCGACTGGCGTTGGAACCAATAAATTCCGTTCCTGCACCAACAACTGCTCCGGGCGCTTCCGCGGGGGATTTCCACTTGGAGGAGGCCAAGTCGGCTGCGCCTACGGGATTTTGCAAGTTGAGCGACGTCAAAGCGTCCTGTTCATTGCCAATTGTGCCATTTTGACTTTTGATCAACTTTGAACAAGTTCGCCCCACAATATCTACCAAATCCTGCTCGCTGAAGCCACCAATGTTCACGTGGTACTGAGCCTGCTCACTTGCGTGCAATATGGCCTCCGACGAATCGAACGATGGCAGCAGGTTGCCATCCTCACCTTCCCTGTCTCCTGAAGGGATGTTGGAAATCCTACTCTTCATCCCGTCGGTCAAAGTTGAATTTGTAAGAGAATTTAAGTCCTGCTGCACGCAGTGAACATCCGTTGATGCACCGAAAGGCGAGGATAGGCATGCGGACTGGCCTATACCCATCATCTTCATAACGAGTGGCTTTGTTTCGGCAAATCTAAGGAATTGAGGCAGTATGACTTGTTCCTCGTATCGGCTGCACATATTCCAAAAGAGCAACTTGTGACCAAGCCGATCCTGTAATTGGATACTTCTCCATTACTAAGATTTTCGAATGGTATCCTACTTGGAGAATGTAACCGCGCGCGTAGTCGTCAACTGACCATCCGAACGAGTCCAAAAGCGACAAACGAGTATTGGCATCAACAACGGAAAGAAGACGGTCGAGCAGAATTTTCAACTGAACAGGTATTGCCTGCGATCCATAGAGCACCATGAAAACAAGGTCAAAAACCGCCGACGGACTTATGGACACGCAACTGTTTGGTCCAAGAGCTTCATACGGCGACGTTTTCAACATTAGTATGAGCTCGGATACTGAAACAACAGTTGTAGTCAATTTAGCCAATAGCAAATTCGTTTTAAAATATATTTTGTCCAATAATCGAACCTTCCAACAAACCTTTGCAAAAGAGTTCTATATCGTATTCTTAAGCTTCGGGAGCATTCGGTCGTTCATTCATTGGTGATAGCCGATCCAAGTGAATGAAACTATCCCGAAAACGCTACGACAAAATTTACGATCCTTTAAGTCACATTCTAAACGAACTTTGCTTCCTTTAGAGATGAATGAAGAAGCGACGCCCGAAAGGGTGGACCTTAGCGCTAGACAAAGGTTTTAGTCCATTGAATTGCGCTTCCATCGAATGAATGAAGAATACTACTGCCTTTCCAGTCAGCGCATTCAAAAGCGATGGAGTAACGAAGGCGGAGCACATCTGACAATAGACTCGTCGCGCTTTTGATACGTCGGAAAAAGACTGCAGCTGTTATTTGGCAACAGACAATGTGTGAAAAGCTCAGTTCGGAGGTCAGAGGGCCAAAGTGTAACAAGTGAACAACAAAACAAGTAAGTGTGCATTCGATACCCTTATTTTGCAGTCTATGCTTTGTTATATAATCAAGTAATGTTAGTTGACAATTCTACAATAGGAATATTCAGTAGCAGTTCCAAATCAAAGATTCAGCTAATGTGCGGACTATAGTTTTGCGAATATTAACCATTTAAGCAATGTGGTGGATAAGTGGGCCCAGAAAAGGTTAACCACGTGCGGATGGGAGATTCGGACATCGCGCTGAGACGATGAAGCTGAGTTGGCGTGAAATTCCAAAGTATAGTTGGAAAATAGTATTAAGTAGGCTGTTTGACGACAACGACGCTCCTCGGTCGTCCATTCTTTGAATGGGCGTTGGTTGGAAGTACAGCGCACGACCCTATTGCTGCTTGAAATCGGAAAAGCGCTCCAAGGCAACGAACCATGGAAAGGATAGGAGCGCACGTTGGCGCTTTTTATTCACCAAGGCGAGCCCAGTATAAAAGTAAAAGAAAAACATTGCGGCATTCGCTTAGTCGCCGCTCTGAAATTGCCCACTCTTTAAACGACCAAAGCTTCAGAAAATAGGACAGTCCTCTTGCAGCGCTCCGACGCCATATGCATCCGTTATAGCCAACGCGTTCAGTGTTGTTATTCATCTTTTCAATACGTGCACGTATAGCGCGGCTGAATGACTGAAGCTTAAAGAGCGGCGTTGGAAAAGAGATTTACGATTGAAAACTTAGTAGGGGACAGTGTGTGTGTGTGTGTGTGTGTCGCTGCGAGCGCGGTTTCAAAAGCAACAATTGCGACAAAGGCAATTGCGGACGGCTGAAAGTATGCCAATAGCTTCAATGCGAGACAGACAGAGGGAGAAGGAGAGAGAGAGAGAGCAAAAGAGAATGTGTGAGCAGTTTTTTCAAAAACAATGCTGTTGGATAAAGGAGAAAACATTAGGGGGCGCGAAAAGATTGATGCACTGCTCAGGCGAATGAGGGAGACGCATGGCGCCCAGCTGCCCCCATTAGGGTCTCTCCTTGAAAGCACGGTCGACTTCCTATCTTTGGTTCGCAGTCAAAACTTGCTGTTTGTTTTCAAGTTGCCATTGCAATGACTCTTACGACTTTTTAGCTCACTGGCAGAGACGCTAGTGACTGGCACGATCTATAAGGCGGCTGTCTAGAGCCCTCCGATTGCTAACTTTTAATCAACATTTCTCCCTATGAAGGAGGTCCAACAAAAACGTTCATGCGCCAATTACGTGCCACATGCAACTAATTAACACTTTTCCGGCGAAACAGCGACATCGCATCTGCTACGCATCCCGAAATAACTGCCCGCTCAAAACACTAAACCAGACCATACGGAAATTGTCAAACAATTATAACAAATGCAAATACGCGCTCATCTGTACGTACGTAGATGGTTTTTAAGATAATACTCACCTACATTTCATATATATATATATATATTACATTTCAGAGTTTCCCTGCTAATCGCTGTCCAACTGTTTCGCGCCTTTAGGACGCTGCTTTTTTATGTACAGATACTGTCCACTATCAGTAAACAACGAAGATGTAGCAATATTGAATAGTTTAAAGTTGTAGCAGCGCCTGTACAATCTGTTGTCATTATTACAAAGTGTTACACTAATGAGCGATAATAGACTACTTCATGTTATGCCGAATTGGATAGAACGCGTATGCGGAGCTCTCGAAGCCTTACCATATGTGCAGAAGTGAAAGGAGCTGAATAGAGATGATGACAAACGCGACGTTTTCTATTCAGCTAAATTAATATTAATGGTAGCGTAGAATACGCCATTACAAAGCTGCCCATAGTGACGAAAGACTTTGTGTACAAATATTTTATAATGTGCACTCAGTGTTCATTACTGCTTGCAGAGATATGCAGTTAATTAGCATATTTATATATACGCCTTAATTTTCAGTTAGGTATGTATATATATATATTTGTTCGCTTGACAAACGTAGGTCAGTGACGTCATCACTCTGCACGATAAGCTAAGGCTTCGGGTTCGTCCATTGGCACACAAAATTTGCTTTAAATCCGATAGCGTACATCCAAATGGTCATTTATGCATACAGGGAGGCGAGCGAAGTTTGTGAACACGTATACGGCGGTTAGCATTGTACATATTGGAGTAAGGAAGCAGGTGCGGAATGTTAAAAATGTTTCGTTGAATAATTAGTAGCCTACATAGTGGCTAAAGCTCTGTGTGCCGCCTGCGATGACTTGGAAAATGAGCACTGCAACATCTTTGAACTAGTGATAGGCGGCTGTCGTTGCAGCCGAGCCGAAAGGCGCTACGGGAGCTCAAAGAGGACCGTCGATTTCGGGTGACGCTAAAGTCAAAACTACGCAAAAAACTGCGTAGCACATTACTCATGCACTGCAAAGACAGCTGATATACAAATCAAAAAGTGAACGCCGTAAAGCTGTGTCGCTACTCGGAGAGAGGTACGGTCGTTTTGAAGTTTATGCAAATTATGTGACCTGTCCTTGCCGGCGACGATTCTATTCGGACATTGAATTTTAGGCGTTCCATTTCGCTCTCACTTTTTTGCCACCCTTTGACATGTAAAGTACACATCCGGTCGACGCGCGAGCTGTTGAGAGTGACTATTTTTGTAATGCTCACGAGAGCGCGCGCACAACTTGGAAAGTTTTAAAAAAACTTCCGAAAGCTTCCCGCGTAAACTTTGCCAAGCGGATAGGGACCTTTTCAAGGTACAGTTTAAGACTTTGGATAGGGTCGTAGTGCGTATTTTTGCATAGTTGGCTAAAAAGTGAACCGGATGAGATATTGGAGCGGATGAAGCGCGTTGGCGGCAATGAACTGCCGACATAGGAAGTTTTGCCGTGGCATTTTCCGTTGGCAGAGACTGACGTCCGAGAGTTAGTGACAAACGATCGTGTCAGCGTCGGCTTTGAATAGCCAACGTGTCGGGGACTGACGTCCTCAGACAGCTGCGCAGCAGAGCGCGCCTCGGTGCCAGACGGATGGCACACGCTCATCGTTGTCATCCCCCCACCCCAATGGAGAGCACATAAGCACAGGACATACGGCCATTGCCGTTGCCCAGCCACAACAGCGACTGACGACGACAGGCGAGGAGGCAAACGGAAAAGAAAGCGAAGAATGGCACACGAAAAGGAAATCACATTTGTCGTTAACGTCGACAACTGACACGCGCTCGGTGATCACGCAGAATGGCTGCCTCCTCTTTGTTTCTCCGTCGAAAAGCCCCTATCTGTCTTCTCCAAAGCACAACCATTTGTACTATTGACTCCGCGTACGGCCACCCCGAAAGGGCACTCTCAAAGAGTCAACTTCGCATCTGGGCCCATATGCAAATTAGTTAAAACAAAAACGATAAGGGCAGTTTGAAAATTCAAAAAAGAAAATTAGATAAGGCCGAGGTTGGGGGGACCCTTATGCAAATTTTCCTTGTCTCAGCGTCGGTTGGACATTTAGGATGGCGTCCTTCTAATCTTATCTCTCTTCTTTTAAGGGAGAGAGGCAGTTGTTCGAGGAGAGAGCCTTTGCGGAAAATTTCTTGAACTGTCGTCGTTGCGCTAACTTACGCGTCAAGACGAGACGAGATGGGAGAAAAAGGGAAATTCTTTTTTTTTTTTTATAAAATAAGTAGCAACAATTTTTCGAAAGGCGTCTGTCCACTACTACTCACCATGCGACAACCAGCTGTGATGACAACGGTCGCAGCAACGAGCATTGGAGGCACTGGCTTGGAAATTTGGACAGTCGCAGGCGAGCCCTACGCACTTGAGAATCATGGCGGCTGCCTGAACACAAGGAAAAGGTTGACAACAGACCTTCAAGTTGACCAAAGCTCACTACCTGTTGATTCGATGACGACGGCGAGGACGACGACGACGATGATGACGGCGACGACGACGACGACGACGACGACGAAGGGGAAGAAGATGAAGATGCGGAAGAAGTAGACGATAACGAAGTGGATGATGAAGAAGAGGACGATGACGATAGTGGATTGCAAGTGGCCACTAGAGCTGGATAGGCCGTAACGTTTTTGGACATGGCTGCGATGGGCATAGCTTGCAGGAAAGTGCCAAGCTGAAGCTTGCAATAGTGGCGAAATGAAAAGAAGACGACCAAGCAAAAAGCAGAGGCGCCGCCGATGAGGCTGCTAGATACGATGCCAGTACGCGTTAACGGACGACATCGACGATGGCGACAGAACGGGACATATGGCAGTCGTTGACGACGACTTCTGCCGCTAGTGCCTTTTCACTGCTAGCGCTTTTCCGCGGCCACAGAGAGGGAGAAAAATTGTGACTGCTTCAGCGACTGCGAGAGAGGGAGAAGGAGGAAACAGAGAGGATGGAACGAGCAAGGGAAAACAAGCGCGCGATAGCGGATGACATGAACCTGTAAGAACTGGCCAGCCAGAGATTGAGAGAGTGTGTGTGTGCGAGAGAGAGAGAGAGAAAGAGAGAGAAATGGCAATGTTTGTGTATGTGAGAGTGTATGTCGCCGTGTATGTGTGTATATGTGCACGTGTGTAGTGGACCTTTCCGTCCGCCTTCAGAGCAACTGCTATACTAGCGTCAACCCCCAAGCAGCTAACCACCAAACCGCTTTCTGCCCGCCACGTG
Source organism: Trichuris suis (assembly GCA_000797535.1). NCBI lineage: Eukaryota > Metazoa > Nematoda > Enoplea > Trichinellida > Trichuridae > Trichuris > Trichuris suis. The sequence goes on along the minus strand of KN538376.1, from coordinate 1,183,320 downwards.
CCGTCGCTAGGTCGTTTTTCGGCCTAAGGACATCACTGACTACGTATGCGCAGGTCAAATGATCCGTCTTCTCTCGCCTGATGACCCAGAGGACCCATCACTATGCAAATTAGACTTTAGCCAACCAACGCAGACAATGCGAGCTAAGGTGAATGCTGGCAGCAGCGATCCCGCGACCAAATCGCGTAGGGTCAATGTCGATTCAACGGCAGTTGGCCCACTATATAAAGCAGCCGACAAACCTCTTGTCAGACCGACGGAAAAGTTGAAAGCTTCTCTAAAGCGACAATGGTCACTCGTTTTGAACTTGCGGCAACGATGAACAAACTGTCAAACTGAGAGCGAATGCAATGGGCGCGTCTTGGTTCAGCTTACGTGCGCGACGCAATGCGCGTTAAGTCGAATGAAGTCTCCTTGCATGGCGTCTTGCGTGAGCGGTTTCGCGATATTATCCCTTATCTGACCGGTTAGCGAAAGTCAACTGTGCACCAATGACTGTCTGTCGACTCTATGCAAAAATCGTCCCAGCGATGACCCATTGAGGCAATTCGAATTCATACGCACAAAAGCTGGCAATAAGCCAATAGAGGAGATAAGGGAAGGAGTCGTCAGCGGTGGACGTCTCCACTTTGGCTACACGAGAGAGAGAGAGAACAACGCGGTCGAATTGGAATGGCGCTCTGAATTCACCTTTGAAATTGAAACTACAATTTTACCCCTTCAACTTCCCACTATTCGTCTTAAGCTTTGTGAGCTCTATATATTAAGATTTTATTAAATACTTTTTCTTCTTCAGCAAAGAACCTTAATTGCAGCACATCGACTTCACGTCGAGCAGACTAGATAATGTGTTATCGCTTTCTTAAAAGAGTCAACGTTGATAGCAATAGATGATGATGGTGATGATGGAAAAACAGAGCATTTTGAAAACTCCGATATAAAAAAAATAATATGCGTATATATAAAGGTATGCAAATCGTTTTTATAAACAAAATGTTCAAACTGCCCATCTAACAGATTACATAGTGGTATATAAGCGTAAACTGTATACGCGCTATGAAGTATATATACGCTGTATAGAGAAGTCAAGTTGAGCTGTAGTATATATGTGTGGTTTTGCTTTTCAGGATGATTCAGAATGTCTGCTACACAAAATACTACATTCTGTTGATAGGTTTCGTGCCCCTTAGAATGTGATCAACGTTTTGAGGTCCCGCAACGGTGCAGCATAACAAGGCGAGAATATGGCAATGGCCAAAATAAGTTGCGAATTCGAGCCGTACGCGTTAGTGCATGTTGTTAAGACTTCGCGTTTGTTTAACGAAAGGGAGGGAAGCCTCGTGGCGTTTTTCACTAACGTTCAAACGACCGTCTGGTTCCAAATTGGCTGAAATTGTCACCACGTACAGATAGCTTATTCAGCTGATTAGCAGAGCGCATCCAAAGCCCTTTTAAAGTTTCATTATCAATCCACTCCGTAATTGTGCACACAGATTATTATTTTCGGTTTTAAATCAATATTCAACATATATTTATGTGTATATATATATAATGCGAGCCATTTGCTTACTGACGCATAAATTTTCAAAAGCCTGTCCAAGTTACCTTCTGTACTATGTGCTGACTTCAACATGAAATATAATGCCAATGGGGCCAGAAAACCATATTCCGGCAGAGAGCTTAAAGCAGGTTAGTTTAAAGAAGTTGTCGCGGGTTAAGTCTCGAATAATCTTCAAGAGACCAACGTGATAGTAACTAAAAGTTGGACTTACTAAAAACATTTTCCTCCATGTGCGTTCCGATGCAGTGCACAGTATTGTGTATGCCGTAATTGTATATTGATCATTTTCAGCTTTAAGTCTGTATACTTAACTTATGCATTAGTGTATGCAAGAATCTTATGGCATAAATAAAACTATCTACTTGATGTTTTGAAGGCGCAACATGTTCGATATATCTCCTGTGCAAGCGTGCATGATTGGCTGACAATGAAGAGAGTATGAACGATACAAAAGAATCTTACAGTTCAACAACATTCACTTTAACAAAAGTTCATATGGCTGAATGAAAGTATGAAAAAACCAATAGCTCTATTGCCTGTAACCAAAGAGATGATTGGCTATAAAGGAGTTTGCATGACGTCATACCAGGTAATATTCCGTATTGATGTCCAAGTTTTGTTCATTACCAAACAAGGCATTGTTTACGTAAAGTATTCATAAATCAACGGGAGGGTCAATCTTTGGCGCAGTAGTAGCGTGCTATTCCTTAGCCAATGAGGCAGATCAAATTTATTATATTCCGAGTATAGTTGATGTAATAAAAGTCTTCTGGTCAGTGTATACTTAACGCTTTGACTTTTTCCACTCAGCGGCAGAGCCAGTTTGTCGCTATTGGAACATTAAGAAAAATTGCAGACCTCAGCAGAAGTCTATAAGCTTCAAAGTTGGGTGGTATATCCGACCTGTTCGCGCCATAGTGTGCTTTCAGCTCGGAACTCTCTTGTCAACAGAGGGCATGAAAATTTTTAAGCGGCTCAAAAACTGTTACAGCTGTACAGGTTAGGAGGCTTTTTTGTTAGACGCAACATCCGGTCCCAAAAGAGCATTTCTATAGGTTCCTCTTGCTTATACGTCAAATTTATGGAAATCCCACCAAGTAAGAAGGTCCCAACACCGCCCTAATAAGAGTAGTCGCTTCCTGATTGTCCTGACACAGTGCGCATAGTTCCAAAACTTTTTCAGCAATACATTGACCATGTCTGTTGCAAGAAAAAGGGGAAAGTATTAGTAACGACTTCGTTAAGCAAAACGCAATGGGTTAATCCCTACCTATATACAGCATAGGCGATGCATGGTGCTTCAGTTCTCCGCTAGGCTGTGGCAATTAGTAATGCACATCTGCTGGATTTCGTAAGCTTTCTTTTGCTATTATGTTTGTATGAATACTCTGCAGACGTAAAGAAAAAGCAAGTAACAAGATGCTATCTTGCATTTTCGTCTTTATTAGTATTTAGGGAAAATCAATTGGTCGCTAGCTGACGAAGGCAAACATGCTGCAACACAGGGGTGCATACACACTTTTCCATCTACCAAAATTATAAGCTGTTTTCCATATAGCAGCAATAAGCTTGAAACAGCCCTACACCCATCTGGCGTTTTCCTTACGTAGGTATACGCCTGCGGTAACGTTTAGTCTATGACCTGGGCACAATAGGACATAATAAAATGGAACAATTATTGTATGCAGTGGGGTTCCTCGCTGAAACAAAAGCTTTCTTGTCTTCTCACGAAGAAACGCGTCTCCTTGGCGCGTTAGGATGGCTACTGTCACTATTGTTGGGCCGTAGGACCATTATTAAGCAAAATGTAGGTTACGCGGGCATGACAACTGCGAAAGCGCGGAGGAGGTCTGATAACTGTGACCGCTACTAAGCAACTCACAGATGAGTGCGTATACAGCATCGATGAGCCGGCCAGTGGGAGATAAAGTGATATTTCGTCATTCCATTCAATCACAATTGGTTGCATTTTCCGTGTAATATTTTCATAATCAGTATGGATGGTCTGCTGAGCATTTATTCATCTCTAAGTTACGTAACTTTGAGAACAAGCGAGAAAACGTGCTTTTGAGTTCAATAATAGATTAGGCATGATTGCACATTCAAACAAATGTCTACTTATGCTAATAGTAGATGAAGGACGAATTAGATTACAACTGCACATGCAATAAGTATTAATGTAATCATAACAAGGCTTATACTTGATGTTTGCGTAGGCAAACTTTTTTAAAACTGCATTTCATGCAGCGGAATTCAAGCTGACCAATACTCGTGTCCTCTACGCTTAGTGCTGTGTTGGTTTTGGAACGTCAGCTCGTCGGGTGAGAAAAACTTTCCGAAAACCAGAACGCGTTGTCCTAACACACAACTTGCATCTTATTCATCTGAAAAGCGCTCAGGTGCGCAAGCCGAAATTATATGTTTTTACCAGCAGTACTTAAGGCTTGTTGACGACAGCCAGGCTTAACTGGCAGTTCAATGCTGAAGAAAGCTGACTGCTTAGTATGCTCTTGATTAAAGGACGTTCTCAGTTCGGAAAGAACCCCCTTTCAGTTCATCTGTTAATATTTCATTTTACTGTCTCGAATACAAGCACGTATATAATTTTGCATATTATGTAATTCATGGCCTTCTTTTTGGCTGAATGAAAACTACTAATGCAGAATTTTAAATAGGCTGTTTCATCTGCATTTAAGGTGGGGGCACTTTACTAATTGCTTTGGCACTCTTACTTCTTGCATCAATTCGTTAAGCCTTAAGACAATAGTGCTATTAACATAAGTGTTTGAAATATGGTGGTGGCCACAGCGTGACAAGGACGCTCGAAAGGCAACTTGTTTTATTAGCGCTAATCTTCATGTCGGCTTGAGCGCATCCGTCCCTAATGTCTTCAAGTCATCTGTTGATTGGAAGTGCAGATTCTGCTAGTCGAAAGTGTCCGTATTATTTTCTATAGCGGCGGCATTTACCACATATGACGCTTTTGACACGCAGCTGGTGACGAGACGACGTGTGCGAAGAAGAACTGCCGCTGGTTCCAATTAGTTCCTATGCCTTAGGATTGCTAATTGAAATTTCATAGCCTGTTGACAGGTCAACAGGAAACTGCTTAAATAACTTAAGAAGAGACACCAGGCGCGTCTCTTGGCTATTAATAAAACAGATGTCGTCACTCTGCTTTTGCTTCTTCTACTTTTAGACATCCAAAATGAAGAACTTTTTTTTGACCTATCATTCTTGTATATATTCCATTTCCGCTACATACTTCTCCACGCGCTGTCCATCGACTATTATCAGCAACATCCTCCTTTGCGCTATGGTCGGTGCGCGGCTTGTTGCCAAGCTGAAGAGCACCGTCACGTAGTGTCCAAAAATAGTGACGTCATAGCGCTATTTGCGTCATTGCCCATTTCTGACAGTTTTAAAAGTTTTCCCAAACGCGCATTACGCGATATTTTCACTTCAATGAAATATATATTTACGCAATTAATCCGTTTGTTGGTAGAAGGCAAAAATTTAACAAGCGTAAACTTTCATGCTAAGATAACTCGTATGTTTTTAGTTATAGAAGTAAACTTTGCATGAAGACCCGCATTCCCGTTATGTGAAGGTATATATTTTGAAATTATGATGTTTCTTAAAGGTCGAAAGAGATCTCGTCGCTTTCCTCTTTCAGGTAAAGCTATTTTTTCATTTTTTAAAATTCACGGCGCTTTTGGGATACTCCTGACGTCGTCTTCAGCGTGTGTCATAGTAAAATGTCAGTGTTATTTTATTACTTCATATTGGTTCTTAATCAAAATAGAACTTTATTAATTCAATCGAAAGAGAGCAATAGGGTATAATACCATTAAAATTTTGAATTGCGTACCTACACGGGAGCAAGAAGCGCTTTTTGCTGCCCTATTGCTGTTGCATCGATCGCCGTAGCATACGCAGATTGTAACTTGATCCTCCATGTAGGCATGACCACGGAACAGCTGACTTCTTGCAACTCGATGGCATATGGCGCGACGTTCCGCGCCCATTTTGTAAATTGTCATATTATTGAAGCCATAGCGAGCTATCTTGCCTATGCATCCACGAATGTAGTTGTACCCGGCGAATTGTCCTACAAATGCTTTCCTTAAAACGAGGCAATGTACAAATACTGTTGATAACACTTAAACATCGCTTGGTGAAAGTTGTCCATACATTTCTAGCTTTTCTGTTGAATAAGACAACACAGTTGTTTATTAATACGTAATGCGACACTGTTCAAATGATAAGCGGTAAAGAAAACATAAAGCAGCTTCTTGTGAGACTGTTAGCTTCCAAAAGCTTGAAGTGGTGCAAAGATAACAATACCAAGAAATGATGGCATTTATTAGTATATATCTAAAATATTCCGGCTATATATAAGCACAGGGAAACATTCCGCAGTTTAACGTAGCAACATCTGACAGTGCATCACTTGAACTATTGATGCAACATTAATATGCACCTGAAAATCAGAAAATACAACAGGTGCATACGTATAGCTAAGTGCGAAGGAATGAATAGTTTACTGACTATGTTTAAACAATTTAGAATTAGCGGGAAAAGTAGCTTGAAAGGACCTTATTAGCATTTTTCCCGCCATTTCGAATTGCCAGTAGTACCGCATAAACTGACAACTTCTTATAATATGTCCGAGCTTTAGTCTTTTAGTTTTTTGCGAAGAAGCATTCCCTTAGCAGTCATTCATAATGTCCATTCATCAGAAAGCACGCGTTGCTTTCACGCGCTGCTCAGAAGATGCTGTAATGGAAGACGCGTTTTAAATTAGTCTCCGACTGACAAATGGGGCAAAAGCTTCCGGCTAAGAAGACTATCGTTTTCTGGCATTGCTTATTGTTATTTAGATAAAGAAAGTAGAATGGGATTTCTGACATTTCTCTCTGTAAGTTACGACGTGTTCATTGCAGGCGCTCACCTCCAATATAAGAAGCTTCGCATATAATTGCGCAGGCGCTGCTGCAGGGAACTGTTGCAATGCTGCTTTCTCTCATCGGTTCGCCGCACGCATCGGTGAAGTTCATTGGAGGGTAATAAATGTCTGATATGAAGTTCCACTTTTGCTTGAAATCCATTGACATACAGCTGTAGCACCGTTGCTCGAAGAAGCCTAAAAGCCATAAGGAGCAAAGCAATTCTTTGGAGCGTGAAATTTCGCCTTCAGCGCGCTGATGCTTTGCTCCATCAAAATTAGCATAAATTCAGCAGCGCAGAAAAGGAGATTACGCACAGATCACTTATGAATCGAGCTGCTGCTCACTTACCGTGGCAATATGGAAGGTAAAGGAAAATCAGCAAAGGCGCTAAACAATACGCTTTCCTTAAAGCACATGATCGGAAGCGGCAGTCCGCAACAGCAGCAGCAGCAGCAGCAGAAGACATTGGTTCCTTCAATGGGCTTTCAGCTTGAGGAAGTCGTTTTCATTTGGTGGGCGGTTGGCTTGCGTCCCGCAAGCTAATTGCATCCTAAACACGTAGGCATATAAAAGTTATGCAGAAAGGACAGCAGCAGCAACTTTCTCTTCAAAGGCTCTGATTCGATCCTACAACATCGGTATCACTGCGGAGAAGAATGACCCGAATTTCCTCATTGAAAATTTCTGATTGATTTAAACAGTTAGTTCTGGCTCACAAAGGCTCCCGTTCGGCCGCATTGAACCATTAATTTGGGCTAAGAATTTCGAATGACCAAAACGAATGCTCAACAGCAATATACGTCTCTTCTTTGCGTGGTAATTTTTGCTGCGTCACAAACGTGTAGGAGAGAGAGAGAGTAAGGCAAACTTTGTAGCTTTACAAAAATGGCCTTAAATGGGGAGAGGTCGATAGGAGAAGAAAACACGCTTACTTCCTCCTTACGGTTGGTTTAAAATTTAAGCATTACCCATCGCGTGTTAAAATTTCCAAATAAGTCCTTCAGCAGACGAGATCCAATTGAATAGGCTTTGCGGCTTTAACGAATGGACTACAATATGGTAATTTATGCACAATGCATTCCCAACCCGGAATTCGTTATGGAATAAGCCATTCGACCGTGTTACTTACTTACGCTACTTCCTTTCTTTGCCAATCCGCTGAGGACGGCAAAAGGCCTTAATGCAATTTCTTGCTTTAGATATTTCCGCCGCCCTCAACACTATGGTTTTTTTTCAACGCGCCACTTTGTAGGCTGATAGGCATATTGTCTAAAAATTTAAGGCTCATCGGCTCTATGCGGAATTTTGCTGTTTAATTAACTCGCCTCTAACATTCAGACTATTTCTATTATTACGATAATTATATTTTTTTAAATATCGATTTGACCAAATACTCAAAGCACATACATATTGACACGATGGGTCTGCTGGAAGTTGATGCCGATTCAACCTTCAAGTAATACTCAGTTTAATGGCCAACGAGACGCTTTGGCAAAGTGTTAATTTCCCTACTGCTTAGTGGTTAGCAGATAAATACAGGTTATACGAAGTTCTGCTGAGCTTACTGTTATTAGATTGCCGTTTGTCTCTCTCTCTCTCTCCTGTGAATCAGCAAATCTTTCTGAAGACAATCCGAGAAACAACGTTACTTTTATTGATGCCACTATTGACTGGACCCTTTGAGCGTTAACCGTATTTGCCTTAGTGCATTCTAATTATGAAACAATAAGTGAAAAGAGAACAAGCAACGCCAGTGTAATTCCTCACTTGTGAAGTCAGACGGAAATGATCGATTGCACGTAATGACAGTATCACAAGCTTATAGTTTACCGGCAGGTCATTCAGCAACGCTTACAATGGAGCTACTAAAAATTTAAATGCCATCTTGGATGAATGGACAGTTGGCCAGCTTAGGCTCCCATATTCCCCTGGCGGAAAGCAACTATGACTTTCTTCCGTTCCTGCGTAACGATACCATTGCAGCATTTGGCTAAAGTGTGAGGTAACTAAAAGCACTGCGATATCGAGGCTTATTTATTACGCCGCAACGGAACTTAAAGCATATCCATTGTTTGGCTTTACTGATGTCCAAAAAAGAGTTTATGTGAATGAGTGTCCGCTTTGTAATACATAAGCATTCCTGTAAGCTGGCGACTTGGACTGAGAACAAAATTAATTTGCATAACTCGTTTTAGCGTTGAGGAAATTTTAAACATCCTTGCACACTCCATATTTACCGTTTCATTTATTCGCTGGGCTAACGTATGCGCAGTTTTGGCAAACTCCCAAACAGAAATGTCCCATCTTTTAACCACTTGAAAGAGGGGGTGTTCAAACATTGTATTATGCTCATATGGATCCCGGTGGATTTACTCACGATGCAACGTTGACATAAAGCTCATTAGCATAAACATATTTGACAAAAAGTATAAGTTGAGAGCCCTTATGCAAATGGCGGCTAGTTTAAGTGCAGTATGGCCTTACCAAATTGTTGGTCCTTTTCATGTCCATCAGTAAGAGATAGATTTTTTGAGTGATCACAGATTCATTCGGCTACGGGTGAAGGTGAGCACAATGGAAACACTAAAAAGCAGTAAAGCATAGAACTCGTCGTAATGTAGTTGGAAGCGGAATGGGATACGCTTTGGGGACTCGATGTGCTTGCTGAAAAAGTGCCAACCAATTCATTGGCCGCTAAGGCGTAGGTAGTTGAGAATTTTAACCATAAGCTATTGCCGACTTGCGACTTTGTATTTTACGGATCAATAAGGTGAAAGTTGGTCTTGACTTTGCAATCAATGCCTACTTAGGTGCTCCATGTGAAAGGGACAACTTTATTTTGCCATTACATCCGCTTGACCAACAAAAGTTCCGTCTCATTGATCGAATCCGTGAAAACTGGGAAACAAAGGAGCCGTGGATACCCGAATAGGTCACGTCTTGCCGAAGGCATCGGCTACCCCCCCGCTGGACAACTTCTTAATGGCTAATGAACGCGCGGCTACTGTTGTCATTCAGTTCGGCTTTCCGACGGCCATTTGGCATTGTTAACCTTACATGGGCAATAAACTTTCAAGCGTAAGAACTTTATTTCTCAAACGTGCATATAAGGTGATCAACAAGCATTACTGCCGCCGTCGACATCCAATCATTAACTGAAACTTACGCGCATCATTTAAATGAGCAACTAAGCGAACTCACTGTGGCCACCTGCAGCGTGTGCAATCAGTTCAAAAACAATAGAATCAGTTGCGTTATTACTAAAACCATATATAGACATTGGTACGTGAATGAGGCGGAAGTCAAGATTTTTTTTTACTACCAAATTTGGTATTCTTTAACAAACCTTACGCGCCCTACCATCCTTGGGCATGGCAGAGCTTCGCCTTCAGTGAAGACGAAACGTTCCATCAGCTCGAAAGCCCTTCTGCTCAATGAATTTCAAAGCTAATGTATTCTTTTACGTATTAATTCAGGAATTCAGTAAGATGCGTATTTCTGAGGTTATTCAAGAAAATCGCGTATTCGCGGATGAAAGGCATGAATCATAGCGCTCATTCAAATTTCAGTGAAACGTAACAGACGCTACGTCGTACCCAAACTTAATTTTACTATGTACGTATTAATGAGCAAAGAAGTTGGGTGGGCTAACTTTGCGCGTCCTTTCGCGGGCACAGTCTCAATGGCAGTGTGGCTTTAATTTTGCTTACGCAAACCTAATGACCTAAATTTTTTGAAATGCATTAATATTTCAAAATTTCGTTGAAGCAGGAAAGCCAGTAGACACTTCTCATTAGAAACTTACAACAGCATACTGCTGCGCCTTAGCTTTTGGAAAAAGAGCTTATTAAGTAGCAGATGTCAAAAATAGAATTGCTTTAAAGGAAACCTATCCTGTTAATCACTTTTTCAAATGTTGCTCCGCCTTTGCAAACAATGCTTTTTGTCTCCTTTGTCGGAGAAGGCATTTAAAAGGCAAACGAACTTTCAGTACTATAATGCAATGTTCCAATATGGTTGGTTACCTTAGGCAGGCTCGTAATGCTTTGAGACATCTGCACCTTTGATGGACGAAGAAATCTGTTCATCGCCTGTTGAATATTGCACGACGCAATTATTCTACCGCGGTGACATTGATTTCTATTCCCTTTTTCCCTATGCGAATTAATTTTCTTCTCTTGAAGTCATGTAGAAAATTCAAGTTCAAAAGGGACACCGTAAGAGCTTGGCCGCCACAAGACGAAAGCTCCAATGGGACAAAGCTTTCTCGGTCAGACTAAGTCATTCGAACTAACGTGCATAGGCTTACTAAGTAGCAGAGCGTCTAGCGAACATCTCATACCTAAAAAGGTCATTTAAGACAAGGATATTTAACTTATTTTAAAAAGAAGAACTGTAATGCAAAACTCTGACAGATAGTCTGTTGAAATCACGACAGAGGCTACGAAAGGAATTACGCAGTGCAAAAAGGGATACCTACAGAGCACTTTCTCTATACGTTTAAAATCACTGACCTTTGTAACTGCGGCAAAACAAACAAATTTTAAAAAGGACTGCAATACTCCTCGTTTCGTTCCCGGATGATCGAAATGCCTATAAAAGCCACAATCAATCTCTGAATGCAATACAAGCTGTGATGTAGTTTGCATATATTACGGAATAGAAGACATACTATCCATCTATACGCTGCGGCACGACAATTCTGCCTTTAAGCATTTCGTCGATGAGAATAGGATTGAAAATTCACTTAAAGAATATGTCAGCTAGAAAAAACTTGAAAACAAAACTTCAATTCACTAAAAGTTTAAAAGTCACGAAACTTCCATGAATAAGAAACGGCTACATGCAGCAAACATTGCAAAATACCTTACCGCGCTTATGGGCAGTGCACAAGACAACGCCGTCCTCTATAATAAACGCTCACCAATTATGGGTGCTATGTCATGCAAATCAGCAAGTCAGAAAGGCAACTTATTTAATGATATATTAATAAGTGATTTTGCTCAGCCGACTGGAATGTTCAACTGTCAAAGCTGTTATTAAGACAGGTAACCTTTCATTTGTTAGATGACAGCAATAACTCGTTGTTCTCAAGTTGCTATGACAGCGCCGTGTTAATTAAACTGTTGGAAGAGAGTTTTGAAACGACGGCCAACTTTTAAGCGCTCAAAGGCCAAAAGTGGAGACATGTTCAACAAACAAACTTGCTATTAAGCGGATTAATCATTGCATTAACCGACTGGGCTCCAAGCAGCGTCCACACCATAGTAAACATCGTTAGTAAAGTTAGGAAGATTTGGAGAACGTCCAAGATGCGTCAAAACGGAGACAGTCGAAATCCCGAATGAAAATTCCCTTTGTCCATATGGTTCTGTTCGATCAAAAAGAAAAGCTACTACTATCTTTGCTTCCTGTGTCTTAATTAAGTAATATCATTTTCGGGATATGAACCGTTCGGGAATTCGTCTGTTCAGGATTTTGACCATTCGGGATTCCGACATAAACCCGCGTCAAAAGCACTAATATTTACAGCAACGATGCCTAATGCTCTCATCTCGAGTAGCACATTGGTTTGTACGTTTCCCGGCAGAGCTGGTGCAACTTACTTCCGTGCCAATAGCATCCATAAATGATCAGTCATTCCTGACAGCTAGCAGCCAAGTTGTTGCGCCTTCAGGGAACTTTTAAACGAAGAAAGACATCCCATGCATAGAAGCACTGTTTGTCGCGCCTACGATTGCTCAGCAGGTTGGAGTTCTCATTTATCGCAACGATAAATAATTTATTTCCTTTCCGTCAGTGTTAACAGTTGTCAATTGATCAATGGAAAATTTTTCAAGAAAACAGGCTTGCATAGATGGCGATCCCGAAAATCATAAAATATTAATCACAACAGTCGCAATAACTGTTCTTGTTGTTCGGAAAGTCGTCTCATCCGTCCTAATCATTATCGCCGTGAATATTCTTCCGGCAAAGCTCAGCTTAAATTCTACCATCGGATAAGGTGGGCGAAGGACTTTCCCGACGTGTTATTTTACCATACAAGCAACGAATAATTTATTGTTGGCGGGAAGCAGCTAAGCTCTGCCTCATAAATGTTTTAAAAGCTGCTCAATAGTACGTTACCGATATGCTTTGCCAATCCGTTTCGGGATTCATCCTAAAATTCAAAGGTTCGGCTGAATAGTGTGCATAACGTTTGAAATGAAATTGGCTTGTAATGCTTTGCCTTTTTATATCAGATAATATCAGCAAGCGACACTGCGAGAGCTTCAGCAAAATAGTTTAATATTTTGAAAGCTCAAACACAACCTAAGTAAAGCATCCAAAAGGAATTTGTCGTCTAAAGGGCAAAGCGTTTCGCTTGCAGAAAACGGTCACACAATCGTAACGTCCAAATGCCATCTGTGACGTAAAGAAAAAGGCGTGGAAGCAACTGGCCCACATTTTAATGAATGGGTACCTCACATCAAGCAGAGTGGGGCGCCGAAAGTCATACGCAGTTGATGAGAGTAAAAATTGTACTACCTTTTCATTCAGCAAAAATGGAAGTCAAGAATATTCAATGAAATGTTTAAAAAGCAGACTACTGCTACTTGAAGCAATGAAACGTGCACTCACTTGTTCAGGCGGAAGGTGGGACTTCTATGGTTATATGGACAACACTTGTAGTTGATGAATAAGGGTAGGCATATTGGCACTTGAAAGTGCGCACCATCTCCTCATCGATATAAATGGGACAACAGCTAGCGTGTGCAATATCAGTTCGTATCCCATTGCTAATAAGAAGAAGGCGGGAAAATCCAATTAAGGAGAGAATGCTGCTGGGGTACGACACGTCTGCGGAATTGACGAACGGACACACGCCTTGTCGTCTGAATTGCCTTTGGCTAAATTAAAATGACCGTTCGCCTTTTGGGCTTGTAAACATTTCACGTCAGCTGAGAGAGAGAACTCGCAGCGCTGTGCTGATCAATTGGCCGGACATAATTCACTTTTGGCGCCCTTACTTTCATTGTGCAAAATTCCAAAGCGTTACAACCCTCTCTGTACGCGATCCTTTCAATTATTCAGCGGCAGCCAATTATTTATCACCTTCTGGTAGCTAAGCTGAGCATTCAAAGCTGACCTTGTCGCAGTTTTGCTACAACCTTCCACAATGCATATTTTGACTATCATATATTAATATTAATACATCACATTAATAGAAAGTAAGTGCTTTCATTCAGCGCATACGAAAAACCGCGAATTCGTCGAAACGAGTACTGCAGGATGATATATAAATTGTTACAATACTAACACTACATACAGGCATATAGTAAAAATATATTACTATTATAAAATGTATTATTGTATATATATATATATAACCTATTTTTCTTTGGGTTTTGAAGATTAAGTGCAGTGCAGTACTGAAAGCGGAATTATTAATGCTACGCATATCCATATGAACATCGTCACAGTCCTTAAGCGCAGCCGCGTTGTAACAACTTTACTTGATCATGGACTAAACGAAAATGAATGAAACGCGGCGCAAAGGGACGACTAACTACTTATGGAGAAAACGCATTAAACGAATGGGCTTTCATCTGTCGCGCTTATAGAGTTGGTAGCAACGAAAAGGTGGCACCATTTCCATTGACAGCACCGTGAAGGTAAAGCAGCTAGTTTTTTCCTGTCATCTACCTAAATCAACGTGGGCGCGCGGCAGGTACAGGCACACCTTTCTGGCGAGCTATTTGGGACCTCGTAACTTGAATCCGTGCAACTGCTGCATACGACTACATTACCCTTCGAGGCGGATACCTCACCGTCGGAAAGAGCGCAGTTCGAGGGCACCAAATTCCCACAACGAACTGCCTCCGCTTCCAGCGGCATGACATACTGCCAACCGTACATACTACTTTGGGTTCCCACATCACGACCACCTCCGTTAGACGCTCCTCTGCAAAGAAAAGCTTCGACGGAGTTGCTGCAGGCAAGGCATTCGCTTGCTCCGCATGTCGAGTAGAATTCCTGATTCACGCGCTCATATACGGTTGGCGACTCTTCGCCAAAGCAGGACGGATGACGTTGGCATCGAACGCTGTCCATTGGACATAGGGACGCATGGCCGTATTCCATAGGCACTTGGGTAAGAGAATAATCAGACGGCGGTTGGGGAGGTGGAACACTGGGAGGAGGCCTGGAAAAACCGGCACCGTACAGCCGAAGAGACTTGTGCATGCCATTCCTCGGAAGGTACAAGGCGTATTCACGCTTCCCTAAAGGATTGCAAACCCTTTTTGCAAACATCCCGCCGATGTATTGGTCTCGTACCAAGCTTTTCCGTCGCCAGAAAACAGGGCGCTGCGCTGAAGCTGTCCGGAATAGTACCCGACGACGTTTTTGTAGAGCACTAAAGATGAGCGCATAAACAGTAGGGGAAAAGTTAGAGTACTCTTCTACCAAGGCATCACCGTTGTGGCAATACGCGTTTTGCAAGTGAGCACTGCACGGCTGCTGTTTTGAGCAAGCTTCCCTACACAACTTGCCGTCACATTCGGCGGATGCGTAGCAGCCACGATACTGCTGGTTGGACCATTCCCGCGGGAATAAGCTCCTTGTAAACCACATTTTCCATCCATCGCGAACCTAGCGAGCAAGTTGAACTTACAACGGAGTATCCCATTATGAAGGGAGCATTACCTTTTTATTCATCAGCACCTGGAAGCAAAAGATGAACAAGCCTTGCAACGAGTTGAGAATAGTGAACATGTAGGCAATGGCGATAGCCGATCGGCTGACCATTAGTATACCAAGGCTCCAGGTCAAGCCAAGAAGCACCACCAGAATAAATGCGCCTTTTACCCAAAATCTGAAAAGCTACAAATAAGTACAAGAAGCTAACTGCAGCAGCAACCATTACTTGATGCGATTCAGAAAAGCCGACTTGTCAGGATTTTGAGGAGCCCGCGAGTAAGGAACGTGGCGAACAATGATGGCCATGGAGATGAAGAGGAGCACAAAGTTCGCCTACAAAGAGGACAGTTGGCCAATTCGATAGGTGGCGCTTTGGTCGAATTTTAAAACTACGTTACCGCTAGGACAACGATCACCGGTCCAACGAAACTGAATACGAAGTAATTTTCCGTATTCAGCCAACAATATTGTTCCGTTCCGTAGCTGCTCCATCCAATGATCAATGACACGGATACAACGACGAATGGAGCTCCGTAGCCGAAGCAGTAAAAGCATCTTCGCCTGTTGTGGCCCGATTCGAAAACTTCGACCAACAACGAGTACAGCTGGAATCCTTCCAATAGCATCCAAGCAAAAGCGGCCAAAAAGAAGTAGTGCAACAGGACGGCGACAATGCCGCACGTCACTCGGTCGGTCGTCTGCCATATGCCAAACATGTACACCAGTTCGGCTACCAGCAAACACAAGCACAGATTCTTGTGTATAGTTGTACGCTCGCATTGAAGGAACCTTTAATTTATGCGTCAGCGGGTATTGCTTTCCTTTTTTGTACAGACGACAACTTACTTGAACAGCGAAAATGTTGCCAACGTGGCCGCCAGGCAAATCACCGAAACTACGCAGCCGAAATAGCTTATAAAGGTCAGAGCCAACTTGTCGGACGAGGAAAATTCAATCCCATGAATGTCCATTAAAACGGCAAATGACGTCAGATGATTGCACGAGCAAGTCACGTGCGTTTCGTTCTGCCCCACCACGCGACATCCGTCCTTCGACCATTCGCCGGTGATTCCGCTGGCGCCCAAAGCATTTGAATCCCAAAATACGCATTGCGGATTTTGGCTATTGAATGACTAAAAAAACCGAATACGCCCCCACCTACCAATCGTAGTCAAAGTTGTCATTACCTTCGACACATGAAAGGACAATATGATTGGTTCCGCGAGGTCGGACAATCTACTCTCCTTCGGCACAACTAAGGTGATTACGTTTGAAGCCACACGACGTCGTACGGATTCTCCATTGGTATCGACAGGGCGTAACAACTCTCCCAAACCACTATAGGAAACGTAAACCAGTTTGAACCATCCTACAATAACAGGTTATCAAAAAGATTAGGCGCCAAGTGATTATATGGAAAGCTCAACAATACTTTGATCCGTGGTAACTATGCTCGACGCCGGCAGCCGAACCTTGTCATCCATTTGCCTATATAAGGTGCTAGTCGGATATTGCAAATGATTTTGCATAGGCACCGCGCTGACCTCAAGAACTACAATGAGAAAAGGTGTGAAGTTTATACGTTGGCATATATTCGCTCCAACTGCATATACCGATCTGCGGAGACCAAACGGTGTGAGTATCCGCTATGGGAAGCATCGACGCGGAAAGCATTGCAGCACTTTCCTCAACGCTTGACATCAGTAGCTGAGCGGCGTATCTCTGTTGATCAAAAGGCATATCCTTCCATGCTTTCAAATTCTGAGGGCTCAACAGGAAGCTGAACGTCTCAGTGACCACCTGAAACAAAGGGCAATCGAAATGCCGACAATAAGCGCGGGAGGCTCATCTCCTTTACTACTTGATTATACCTTACTCAAATTGGCGTACGATCTTCGCTGCTCCTGATAGGGTTGTTGCGCATAAACCTGAGCGGATACTTTGATCAAACGCTTAACGTAGGCGGATATTTCCGTTATATCCCCGCCGTAGATGTCTCGATGGCCCGGAATTGCTTGCAAGTTCATTATTGCTTCCGCAACGGAAGCATTGCTGGCAATCTGAAATTGCGCGCGCCAGTTTTAAGAAAATCCGTGCCCGCAAAAAATTGAATTGCACGCTTACCAAATCCCTTGACAGCATGTCCTTAATCCAAGATGACAGGCAGTGGCTAACGTCCAGCTGACCAAGCTGCCATTGGGCGTCTAGGCCGCACTGGACTTCCACATGCTCATAGGCGTTGTTCGGACAAGCAAGGCGCAGTAAAGTGCCGGCTTTCGTACGAGGCAGCTTCACACCATGATCTTCAGCCATTGGACAATAGTCGTCGTTATTGTCATGAACGAAGAAGATTTGTCCCTGCTCAAGGAGAGGCGGCGCTTCCACATCAACAGACTTGGCAATATCCGTAGTAAGGAATGGCCAAGACCACGACTTCTTAGTGGGCTGTATGCTCGTCGCTTGTCGTTCTTTGTCAGCTTCGGGTTGTGAGGTTGTTGACGATTCAGGAACCTCTTTAGCTACATTGTCAACTTGTGCTGTCGTATGGGTCTCCTCTGAAAATATTTATAAAGCCTTATAGGGACCCATCTAATTAACATGAAAAGTTGCAAGGAAGTGAAAAGCGAAAAAGTAGAGCCAAGACAGAAGGACAGGCAAAGGAGGAGGAGGAGGAGGAGGAGACGTGCCGGTCAAGGAACAAAAATCGAACCTGTCTCACAGCGATATTGTACTTCGAGATATTTGGATACGTTAGGGCACATATCATCAAAGACATCGTTACGTGCTTCGACGTGACAGGCCGCCTTGCCGTTACACCTGTGCAAAAAAGTGAGCGGACATTAAAATAAATCGTGCCCACCAAAAGCAAAAACAAAACAATACTATACACGCAACATATAACATATACACGGAGGCAACATTCAGCAGAAGTGCGGTTGTTGACAAAATGAAAAGTGAGTGCTCTATTCCATTTCTTTTTTTTTATTTTCAACGCTGTACCGTCGGAGTAACTTTTTGTACAAGTGTATATTGCCTACCTGACGAAAGGTCGACAGGCTGCAACTGGTCGACGACGCATTCGTACGTCGTCTCTAAGTACTTAACCGTATCAAAGCAGCGATCACGAAACGTGTAATCGCTGGCTGTAACAACGCAGTAGGGCCTTGAATCGCAACTGAAAACGCACAAACTTGGATGGTCATAAAAGCGCGCGCGCGCCCACTCACAACAGATTCAAGCCAGCTTACTTTTCTTTAGGCCGCGAAAGCGCAATAGCAAAGACATAAAAGTTGGGGCACCCAAAAACCCACTCAACTCAAAAGATCTGAGCAAGTTTAAATTAGCAAAGGAAGGCTCATCTATGGCAGGAAATAGTGAATATCTGCCAAGCGAACTTCTCAACCCACTGCTATGGATCCAAACAAGGATATGACGTGAATGGAAAGACAGTTGCCCTTTTGCTAGGCATATTTCACTGGGTAGCCCAACGGCGACGTGCCGTCGCGGACAGATACGGGCCACACTTTGTCTTGCATGAATAAAAGGAGTAGTAAAAGCGCAGATTGCCAAATGGCGTGCGACCCTGTACAACGCCCGCATGGACGATCATTTTACGCAAAATAAAATCCGAACCATGGTGCAACGGTGCGCTGGAATGAACTCCAATGCCGATGAACATAAAAGAACAAATAGCCGTTGTTCGGTCGAGCAGGTTCGCAAGAGCGAACGGCTAACAGCATCTGCCAAGCATACTCTAACAGTCCCATCGCACCAGAGAACACTTTGTTACTTATCTAATCGCCAAATGTGGTCACTAAGCAATCTCAGCTCCTGAATAAGGTAACTAATCAAGTGATTAGATCACACGATAGACAAAGGGATCGCTGACGTGGAATTAATGCGTGGGCGGCCGAAGGGGCTCAACCAAAAGCTCGTCTACTACGTATGCGCACCGCGGGATACATGTACTACTTCTTTATAGTGTGTTCAACGATGACTTGCAGCCTTTTACGATCGTACTTCACCATCGTTCCAAGGCAATAAGAAAAGTGGTAGGCGACTACTATAATAAAAGCGCCAACTATGGCAGCGGGTACGCAACCATTTCGCCGACCGCCGTTACTTGGCTGCAGTTTTGGAAGGCCAGACGCTGTGACACCATTGACCGACCGACCAACTTTAGAAGAAGATGGACTTTGACTTGACCACTTGGAATATGCAGCGTCGGCGACAGTGCGGCCGCGGCTTTTCAACGGGGCGCCTCCGGCAGGGTCTTTTGTCCCAACAATTTGATTTAAGCTTGCTCGACGCCGTCAGCTCTAAAGCGCGACAGATGCGAAGCAATTCCATTTCGCAGCAGGTTGGCATGCGCGCTTTCAACAGCCCAAACTGTCGGCGGTGGACCGTCGGTGACCTTGTTTGTCGCTAATAAAGTACCCACTTCACGGTCACCGATTGACCAAGTCGCGGTTTCCAGCAGAGCCGGACAACACGCGCCGTCATAAAGGCGCAATAAAAATGCCCACCTTTGCCCATCCCCGTTGACACCATTTGCTACGGTCGCGGATAATTCCCTAATCGGTAGAACGCGTATTATTATAGGCCATTGTGGCTAAGAGTAAGCTCGGCAGGTCCTCCGCCTTATGGCGGATTAAACGGCGATTAGAGGCTGATTAACGCGGATTGGATATGTCAAGGCATTATTGCACTGCATGTAGACTTACCGAGAAATCATCACTTCAGTAGATGCTGGATCCATGCATTGGGTGTTGGACCAATTTATCCCATCATCGTTGCATACGTGTAACGAGAAGCGTCCATAGTTGGCACGGATTATCCGAATAACGTGCTTTGGCGGACAGGATATGGTCATCACCTCTCTCTCGCAGGCGTACTTCGTCAACTGCCCATTGCCGCTTTTCTTTGTCAAACCTGAAGAACGAAACAATAACGTAACATTAAAAAGTACAATACTTGCGCATTAACGTATGCAGACTACAATAACAAACGTTTTTATGCTGTCCAAATCGCCAAATGAATCATCTGAAAACTTGTTGCTAATTTGCATACGTTAATCACGTGCTAACTTTTGAGCTCTGTTTTTGTCAATGTACGGATGACTCATTTTTATCGACGTATAGTTGGATTCGGGGAGCTACAATGGTCATTGGATAAGACACAACAATGCATCATAGCCGAGTTGGCAAGTAGGCTTCATCAGCGTAACAACATGGGGATACAAGTATATACACAATACATTATTAATAAATATATATACTGAAGTTTATGATAAGCTGGTATACGAACTGGCTGCTCTATAAAAGGTCAAAGAAGTTTACGATAACATTGGCGTGACAACTCGTGCTCCAATGTCGCTAGTACTATAGTGACGATGCAGTCGGTTGACTTGCGACTGAATGGAGGCATAGCGGCAGCGGCGTCGTTCCCATTTGTTTGCAGACCCATTATGCCCTTTGCCTGACGGTGGGCCGCCGACGGGGGAGACAACGCGGTGGCGCGCCCGATTTGCCTAATTTGTCAATTAGTTGAATTTTCGATTAAGTTGGTTCGTTCGGTTGGCCTTTAAAGCACTGGTACAAACGTTGACGCTTCAAGGAGTCGAAACGCCCACGCAAATAGCGCCTTGGCCCAAGGAAACGCACCTGGAGAGAAAGAGAGAGAGAGAGATAGAAAGCTAAGCGCACCGGCATCTTTGCCTGCCAAGGCAGACAGAGTGGCGCTGATTTACCCACTGCCAGCATGTATAAACACAGCTGCAACGAGATGGCCTTTGTCGTGTCCGGGTCAAGCAAGAAGCGACAGAAATTGGTGCTCTAAGTTCTCAGACCGGTAAACATTGGCTACGGTTTCCACGTCCCAACGCAAACAAGGGCATTCTTGACCGGTCGGCTCCCACCGTCGACCCAGAGGGACTGGAGCCTACTGTATCCATTAGAGACAAAATAAACACCTTAATTAGGCGTATATATATATATTAAGTGAACACTTTTCCGGACGCTTAACTCCACACCGTATCCACCTATTACAACTCTCCCGTTGGTATGCGTATAGAAAGTTTTCAAACTTACCAACAATCTTCGTTGCCGCCAACAGGGGCCAGCCAACGGCGATCAAATGGAGAAGGAGAGACGCTAGCGCCATCTATTCAAGGCTCAAGTTTTTCACTCCAACTCAACGATGGCATAGGCTGAAATGAAAAGCGAATAATAAGAAATGGTTCAATTCCATGTTAGCGAGCACAAAACGCCGAGCTGACGGATCAGCAACGGGGGCAGTGGCGGCGGCGGTGCTCATCAAAGTCAGCTGGCCGCCAGTCAAAGACGCTGACCGCCGTATATCGGTTTGAGTGACCGGTGACCAACTGATTACTGCTCCCTTATCGACGGACCCACTGGCGTCCAACGTGGCAGCAATGCCGAAGAGGCCATCGGCGCCCTTACCAACCAACCACCTTCGGTAGCGCGTAAGTGAACCTCCACCGGACGTCACCGGCGGATCGACATGGCGACAAGTCATCCCATTGGTCGAAAGGAAGCCGCCGCAGCGCCACAGGAGTCCGCCGACGCCAAAAACGTTGACAGCATGTCGACATGTCGAAAGGCTAAAGAAGACGGATCTGCTGCCCAAATTGACCTGTGGAGTTGGTAATGATAGCGAACCATCCACCTCCAAGCTGACGCCATAATAAAGCCGACGGTCCTTGCAAGCGTGCAACCAACCAACAAGGACGAAAGCGGGAAATTGCTGATTCAGCAAAGGTGGGGACACCACGCAATGGAAAGCTTCTGGAAAGCCTTATTGACACAGCGTGCCAACACTGTGCGTTGCGTATAGAAAGGAGAAAGTGAAAGAGCATTTGTTTGCGCACAGAGATGCGCGCAACGAAAAGCTGGCAAATGGGTTATAGCCGGTTTGAAGCTTACAGCCGGTTGTCGCCAACCGAAGAGGGCGTAGTCGCTTTGGGGTTGGGCAAGAAGGTGGTCTGTTAAAAATTGGACACTGAGAACACTGCGACGCGCGCGCGCGCGCGCGGAAGGCGTATTCAATTACACACCGTCTTTACGGGATATATTCGCTTTGAAGAAGAAGACGGAGGAGTATTCGATCGAAAACAGCCCTGGTCGATTTCCCTATTAAGCTACCAGTGTTGGCGAGCCGGCAAAATCGAACTTGACATTCAAAAGAGGGTATATTGAGATCCAGTGGAACCGGAATCGTCACCACGACTCGTTAGTGTCCCTTTCAAGCGTTCATAGAGAACCAGGGCGCCGCCCCGTCGTTTTATGCCCTCCTGAACACATCTTGTCTTGACACCGCCCGCAAACAAACCGCTATTAAACTGGCA
Source organism: Trichuris suis (assembly GCA_000797535.1). Classification (NCBI taxonomy): domain Eukaryota; kingdom Metazoa; phylum Nematoda; class Enoplea; order Trichinellida; family Trichuridae; genus Trichuris; species Trichuris suis. The sequence goes on along the minus strand of KN538376.1, from coordinate 1,160,759 downwards.
ACAAGCCGCCCCTTGCACGTCTGCCATTTATTATACCGAACACTTGACCGCGTAATCGATTTTACAACTGCGACCAATGGAGAAACTTTTCTTTTTTTTCCAAACTTTATATCGCGCCTTTGAGAGATGGCAACTCGGATAGAGACGGCATTTCGTCTTTGCATGCAACCATAGAGGCGACTGTCTTTTTTTCTGTCACTTTTTTCTCAAACCGACCGACCAGTTTTCGCGGACCCTCGCTAGCACCAAGGAACCAGACAGGTCGGCGTGCCGGCATAGGCCTATTGCCAGGTGCTCCAGTTGGGATCGGCCGCCGACCGTGTTTTTTTTCTACCTGCTATAACGGCAGCGGGGAAGGATGACCACTTGGAACTCTTTTTCCCGAAAAGCCAAAGACGGAAGTATCACCACGGACGCTTTATGCAAATTTTTATGGCGCAACATAGTTCCAAGTTGAGGAGGAGCGACCAAACGGCCACTCGACAAAGTAATGGTAGAAAAAAATAATCATGCAAAACGATAGCGCATGCCAACACGGCGCGTTTGGAGCAGTTTCACATGGCCGATGGCACGCAGATACAGCGACGATAAAGGGCGAAGAGGCAAACACATTAGCCGTAAATGAGTCACTTCTTCTTCTTATCGTCGCCATCGGATCGACGAGCCAACAGCGATATATCAACTATAGGCGCGAAGAGAGATTCAACTACGCAACATCTCTTCAACCTATCGGTCAACAATGGAAATGTCAAAAAAGACCTTTGACGCAAATTACGGTGGGGCATTTGATAGGATCATTTGCATACGAGCAGCAAAATAAGCAAACGTGCTACTTACGAGGAGTCGTCGTTGTTGCCACACTAAGCCTCAAAGCCGTTCGAAAAATGCGGCAGCTCGCGTTAAGGGTGCGCCCAAGTCGTCAGCTACGGCATCTGCGCGACAAGCAATAAAGGATAGCACACATGACGTCATCTCAAATTTGCCCTTAAGTAAACAACTGTGCTAATGTCGAGCAGTCGTTGACAAGAAAGCGCGACACACACACACACACGCATACACGCACGTTTTGCGCGGAGGGAGAACGGCTTGAAAGGTTTATTGCCCGCATGGAAGACCGGTTGAACGAATGTGGCGCCACTATACGCTATCGGCTAACGGAATCTGAAAATGATGTCCGCTTCTGTAAGCGCTGTTCGCCAAGAGCGCCTCTTAAGCCTATCTACGCAACAGCCATCGATATTGAAAGGCAAAATTGGGAATTACTTCCGTATGCTGCGAACACTTTCAATAGGCGGACTGCTAATGATTGGTTCGATATAGATATGCAAATTAGAGCCTAGAAAACGCGCCCAGTTGACGAGAAGGAGACCAGAGGCTGTGCACGCTGTTCAGATGATCAAAAGTCGCTATTGAACATTAGGCTGCCCGCAAATGCTTTATGCGTACTGCCTATATGGGAATATTGAAAAAAAAGAAAACGCGCTGAGACACGCAGGCGTGTTGCCTAAGCAAATTGTTCTGCGTAGTCGACCCCCACCTCCCAATGACGCCCACGCTTTGCTGTTGATGTCCTCCGTTGGCGACTACCTTATAAGGCGCTTGCGCTACTTAAGCTGATTCAATTGCAAACGTTTCACACCTTCGCTGGGCGCTAAGATTGACGGATCGCCAGCGCAACAATGAAGCAAATAGCTTTATCTCGCATGGCGAACCGGACGGACGAGCCTTTGAAGGAAGTTTCGATCAATGAAACGTTCCGTGCAGGTCGCTGGATCAAGTCGTTCCACTTAGCTACCTTTGGGCACGACCCATTAGGCCAAGCAGCCACCAGTGGGTCGGCTGTAACTCGCCTACGCTTTCCCTTTCACTTTGCTCACCATTTCGGAGGAACGCAGAATTCTTCATTCGAACACTGAGGGACCATTTTGGCTTGTCAAATAGGGCAAGTTCGATTTTCATTCACAGCACGAGTCCGGAAGGTACATTGGGCATCAAGCAGAGACCGCGTCGTTATCCCGTCGCTTCTCCAAGCTTAGGCCGGCCAAAGAGTGACGCTGTGGACTGAAGGCAACTCGCTAAGTGCCCGTCTCGTAGGACAAAAGTGGGAATCCCTAATAAGAGCAAAAGTTCGGTTGGACAAATCGCGCTAAGTTGCTTGTTCGCAAATACGCCAATACCTATATTGGCAACCAAGTTAAAATAACAACGGCAGCTCGATCATTCATCGTATGCCAACCTAAATGCAGATGTCGCTGCAATAAGGATATACGCCATAAAAGGCTCTCATTTTTCTAAATTCAAATCGTATTATTCCTTAAAGAGAGATTGTTCAGCTACCCGCGTGTTTGCTTAGCACTGCAGCAATTGTGGACGTCACAAAAAATTAGCATATACGCCGAAAATGACGTCATCACTTTTGCTAGTTCGCCGAAGGACTCAAAATTGGATCGCGCAGCTTTCGCTTGCTTTGCAAGAGCGCACCGAATGACCAAAATTAGGGGGGCCAATGAGCAGAGTTTCCAACTTGCCCATCCGCGGTTGCAACGCTGTTGCCGCCCGATGCGACATGAGAGCGAACAAAGGTTCCATCAACGCTATTGTTCGCTCTTACTCAGCTGGGATGTTCGCCGGCAAAAGCCCAATGGACTTGCTTTGTCACTTGGCCGACGGACAATAAGCAAGCTGCAAGCTTCGTTAACCATAAATGGGCAACGGGAAAGCGGCGGACTTGAAATGAGAGGATACGCGGATTTAGTTGAAAATGCTAACTTGCGCAATTTCGTATTTGGCCATTTTTGAAAAATCTGCACTCCTTCGTTGCTTCTGTAAGCATGTTATGCAAATTACTTGCTTTGATAAGGAGTTTGTGAACAAACTAAGAAGAGGCGATCGGTAGGCTATCATGTTGTCCTTTTTGGCAATCGATTGAGATTTAGTTAGCCGCATTATTTCGCCTAAAACGGTTAAGAAGTGTCAAACAGCTTGTTTGCCCACCAGGTGATCGCATTGGGATGAACCCGATGGAAGAATGGGTGAATCAGTCGCTTACGGGATACAATGAAGTTGGAGGCGAATCCCGGCCAGTTAATTTGCCCTCTTAACTCGTTACAGTGGTGCTCAAGAAAGCAAACGTTTTGCCCCACGTGTTAATTGACCAATGGACAAAGAAAATGAGCCGCGGGGTAGACCAACCGATCGGCCATTCAACTTGACTCCCTTCCAAGGGTTGGCAGCTGCTAAATGACGGTCAGCCATTGTCCTACACGTTCGTTAGCTTCCACCAAATGACCTAATTGGTCTGCTGCCCGTATGGCAATGTGCAATTAAGTATTCGCATGGATGTGGGCCGCCTTGGTGAAATCTCACTGCCAAGCTGACCCAACGCTTTCCAATGGACCTTACCTGACCGCACGCTTAGCGCTGGTTGCTATGACCAATACTTAACTCTTCGATAATGAAACGGAAGGTATTTAGAAAGAAGAAAAAAGTTCGACTGAAGCGACCTCTATATGCTGAAGACAGACGCTTAAGCATACGATGTGAACGTACAGTAGAGCCTGGAAAAATCCATACGTTTTGGTCACTTTGCGTGTTGCGCAGGAAATGCGATTACAAATAAAGCTCGTCCAGATGATCGTCAAAGTGTCCTCTTTCGCATGGCAATTACGGAGAAATATGATATCTTACGGGCGGCATAGGAAGGCGCTGACGCACAACCTTACGGAGGCGAGACGAATCGATCCCCTCAATTATTAACGCTAACAGTTGACCGCCCTTTCGAACATTAGCTTTTACCCCCCTCCTAACGTATGGTAATTTTAAAATTTGAAAATAACACTGACATTTGTTAAATGGCAAATATAAGTATTTTACAAACGTTCTTGGACGTGCACACTCACTCTTTAGGTTTCCCTTTGCGTATTTATTGCCGAAAATGGATCTGCGAAGGAAGCAGCAAAGCTTCAACGAATGTTGAACCGTCTTATCCTTAAAAGAGGACGCTTTATACACGTATACACGCATAGCTTGCTTTTCTACGCTACCTTGACTACATGTAGTGACGTAGAGTTCTACAACTTTTGAACAGTGTGTGTAAAGGGCGATCAGGTGGTTCCAAAATTTTATGATAAAACTAACAAGACATCTTTCTTGCCAAGCATTCCTTCACTGCTCATATGGTCGAGCGATTTGCTGAAATATTGGTTGTTCAGCAAGCAAATTGAATATGCATAATTATTTTGCAAGAAAAGTGCGCCTTACGCAAAAGGAATTGACTTTAAACGTAATTCAATTATTCGGCCAGCCGAAGCATAAAGCTGCACGCGGTATTGCTTGCGCGTTTTCCGACAATGGCGCCTAATGGAAACACATCCTTTCCCGGAGCGTCAAACTTTCCATTGAACAGTGATCGAAGCTTCAATGCGTGAGGCGTTGCTCCCTTTGCCATTGAGCAAAAGTGGGGGGAACGATCGCTGCAAAAAGTGGTAAAGCCCCGCTTTGGCAAGAAGCGACACAACGTCAGCCGCGAAAAGAATCGAAATGAGGAATTCAACCAAAAAAAATAAAAAGCTGTAAGACCACTTAGCAAGGCAACTTTAGTAAAAACGAATTAAGCTCATGAAAAGCATTATAAAATAGACACTACAGTAAGCATGATTTTACCTGCATTTCTTTTTGAATTCAAATCTGCAAAGAAAAAAAGCAACGTAGTTTTAGCATGGTTCCAGTAAGAAACGTACTTTACTTAATGAGGAAGGTAATTTAGAAAGATTTCAGGTGATGAGCGCTGGCAGAAATGGCCAGCGCGGAGAAGCGCAGTTTACGAAGGCTGCTATTTCGTTTTGCAGCTTTGGTAATTTAAAAAATGGACTGATCAAGAGGAACAAAGCAACAATAACTATATATAACGTTTCAGCGAGAATCGGGAAGCCTAAAGGGCTGAGACGAAGGCAGACGAAAAGGAACCAGATCGAATGCTGTTTTCCAAACCGAATAAATGCAAAGCTAACCTTTGTAATGAAAAAGTTTTCCATTAGGATCAAAACTCGCTTCGGAGGCGATATAGTCGAGGCCGAAACGACGCAGCGGAGACCAGATTGGCGTATACGTTTACCCATTTGGATGGACGACGTAGGCCTGCGCAGCATATTACAACAGTAGCTAAAATAGTGTTAACAAAGAAAAATTCCACGCCGCTATTGCGTAACAACGATTTACCGCTTTTCTCGAACGCGCTGGTGAATATGAAGCAAGCTACAGTATGCTGAAGCTCTAAACCAGCTATTCCGTTTAAACATGTTGAAATAAAAGCTTTATGCGTTTATTTTCGCTTTGAAAAGAATTCCAAAGTTACGGAACTATTGCTCAGCTTATCGGAAAAGTTATATTTGACAGAGAAGAGCTTCATTGTTGAAATGTTAAAAGTGATTTGCAGGTAGCATTCGAGGAAACCGCCCAACGGGTGCCAAACGCAAATTTGCGGTAACGGCAATACAAGCACTTAAATGAAGAGCTTATTATTAGGCGCGCTTGGGTCTTTTAGCTTGTAGTAATTAAACTGGAAACGAAAATCAGATTATTCTTTCGCGTTTCGTGCCCGTGCTCAGACGGGCGTAAACTGTTTTTTGTAGTAGGCATAAGTAAATTTAGTTGATATGCTAACATTTGGTGCGTCTAAAATCCCATATGAACAGGTACGCATATGAATAACGTGTACAACTTGCATCGTTCTTGCGCTGCGTGAAAATCATTTACAAAGTAGGATTTCCCTTAGGGCTTTAGGCGGATGTTAACCACTCTACTTAGAGGAACAGTGCAAACTACATCGGGCCTTATCTTCACTCGGAGTCTTTGTCGCAGCGCAACCTTGCAAAACATGGTCAAATACTTGAAGTAAGCTTTTACCGCTTTTCATCGGCATAAACATCAGTCCGTACTCTTCTAAGCACGTGACTTGTTCTGGCTTAGCTGTTTGTCGTAAACAATAGTCTGTGTGTAAGATGAGAAAACAAAAAGTGCTGATTTTCGCCTGTTGACGTACGTACGCGCTAACCATGGCGAACATTAAGCTTTTACGTTCAGAAAAAAGTATTAATGAAGTGCTCAACTCATTACAGTGTCGTTACGGTCCTCTTTTTTCCGCACGACTGTTAACTGCCACTATAAACGGTAATTGAACGTTTGGGCGACACTCTGACTTGCTCGCTAAAAATTCCAAGCGCACAATTCTGGCCGTCTACAATAGCCGTTTGATGATCGATTCTTCATTGCAACTGAGCACACCCCATCGAGAAAGTTTCTATGAGCGCCAATTAAGATATTTGATTGTGCCTATCGTTCATAAATGATGCTCAGGTACTAAGAAGGTTTAACCACTCAATTCATCAGCTTTGTGGGAAATTTATCTTTAACTGGTCGCACGATAGAGAAAAGGCATTTTTAAATTATGCCCGCGTGGTGTACACATTTTAACTTGTTCATACTCGTTATTTTCATTTAATCATTTCGATCGTAGGCTCAATTAATAAGGAGTATATACCGCTGCAACTTTTTTTAGTCAACAAGAAGCTATGGAAATCGACCAGGAACTTTTCAACAAATATCGTTTCTCCGTTGACCAGTTAATGGAATTAGCCGGCCTTTCGTGCGCCACCGCCATTGCCAAAGCTTACGCGCCACCGTTTGGTAATAACAAAGTTTTGGTCATATGCGGGCCAGGAAACAACGGCGGAGACGGATTGGTTTGCGCGCGCCATCTTAAGCTCTTCGTAACACTTTTTTTCATTGATCACTTTCCTACCGTACTCTTCAACTGATTTGCAGGGATACGAACCGACCATTCTTTACCCAAAGTCTCCGAATAGCCAATTAATGAACAATCTGTGCACTCAGGTCGACATGATGATGATCGACAGGCGACAATCGCTCGATCAATTGGATATCAACTCGTTCTCTTTGATCGTAGACGCCATATTTGGCTTTAGCTTTCGCCCGCCATTGAGAGAACCATTTGCCAGCATAGTAAAGGCTCTGCCAAAGGACAATCAACGGCCAATCATCAGCATCGACATTCCGTCGGGTTGACGAAAAAAATTGTACGCTCTATAGAGTAGTCATTCATTCTTTTTTTTCATTCAGGATGGGATGTCAATGGCGGTCCGCTGGAAACGGATTCACTGCATCCGGACTGTTTAGTATCTCTTACGGCTCCAAAGTTGGCGGCCCGACACTTCAAAGGTCGATACCATTTTCTTGGCGGTCGCTTTGTTCCTGAACAATTGGCAGCAAAGTATGACGTCAATTTGCCCAAGTATCCAACCTACGAGTGCGTCATTCAGCTAAACGTATGAATTGAATTGGCCAATAAGAATTGTTTATTAAACCATATTCTCAGTATATGCAACCACATTGAAAGCATATTGGAAACATGGCGTATCCGGGAAAAACAAGCGCATAGCTAAGTGAGGCTAAAGATTACATTAAGAACTAAAAGGACAAAGTCTTTGTCCGCCATAGTGCAACTCGTTGACGACGTAGTGTTTACATCTCGCTTTCTTCATCGAATTTGCGCTTGATGCCTCGATCTGCAAAGAGAAAACGAACTGACCACTTCAGCTTTGCATAAGCTTACCTTTATCGACGTAGGTGTCACTTTCTTCCTCGCTGCCACTCTCACCCGTCTGTAACTCTGATCGTTCCTCCGAATCGCTCTATAAAAAAAGCGGCTTTTAAAAACTACAGTATCACTTGTACAAATGGCCTACACTGCTTATAACAATTACGCAAAAAGGCGGTAATTCTTAAAGACAGGAAAAAGCTTACAAACAACTCTTCTTCCTCGTCCTCCTCCTCCTCCTCCTCTTCATCATCATCTTCTTCTTCTTCTTCCTCTAATTCATCGTCTTCCTCCTTTTCGTCTTCTTCTTCTTCTTCTTCTTCCTTGTCCTCTTCTTCCTCCGTCTCTTCCTCATCTGTATCGTCGATGTGAGTGCCTATAAACAAAAGATGGACGCAACTGTGTACTACTTTCCTTATGGTCGTACCATATTTGTCACTGTCGTAATCATCGTCTTCGTCAAAGTCTAAATGGAAAAAAATGAAATCAGCCCAGCAAATGGGAAGCCCAAAGTTTGTATACAACGTTCAGCGTCTTCGGTGCCGTCGCAGGAGACGCAAGTGCGGCTGTAACCATCGAGGTATTCGACCTGCGGCAACATTTCCACCACCTTACAGCGGTAGTGTAGACCGCGTGTAAAGTCGCAGCCTTTCAAGTGTAAAACCTTCAAGTTGGTCAACTTTCTCTTCAAAGGAAAAAAGCAATTGCACCAACAAGCCGCAAAAAGCGAGTCGCGCGCCAACTTGAGCGCCTTACCAACGGTTCTAATAACGTTAAATCTTTGAAACGGTTTCCGGACAAGTTCAACATGTTCAAATTTGGGCAACCCAACAAATACTCAAGGCCGTCTTCTAGACTGTTGTTGGATAAGTCGAGCTGCGAGCGGGAAAGAAGCATTTTAACCAACACTGTACCTGCCTATCATAAAGTCGTACCTTGATCAAAGACGGAATCTGCGGAAAGCCTCGCAACGTGCACAGCCCACTTTCGGCGATGGACAATTCTTCGGGAGGAGTTTGGCCGTTGTTAAGTCCATCAATTTCAATGCCATTCGATCCATTTACTTTCACCGTCAAAACCTGTTAAAAGCTACAGTCAGCCAATGGCGCTTCTACTGGTACGGCGTCAATTCGAAAAATGACAGACAACGACAAAACGAAGGAGTCCGTTGGTGGACGTGCATAAAAGCTCCAAACACGGGGCATCTAACATTAATCTTAAAGCTAATACTGGTCGTTATTACGTCTCGAACTATAGTCGCCTTAGGCATTATCGCTACCAGTGATCACTGGAATCTACTAACTGGAAGTTCTAAAAATAAAGTAAACAATTGAGACGGCGAAAGTGAAACAGAGGCCAGCGAATAAGGCTTTGGCACACGATACGCCCAGACAGCCTAACAATGGAAATCCAGTAAGTACCTCTTTGGGCATCCTGTTGCCGTTGCTCATCTCCGTTTCAATTGGATCATCCATACCGACACAATGACGTATGTGCGACGAAATAAAGCTGCAAGTGGTATACGTTATTTCATGGAACTGCTACGAGAACGTCCGATGAGCTCGACCACATTAGCTATGCCGAACAAAGCAACCATACAAGCCGCAAACTGAACTCTAACGGCTAAGTGAGCCCACACGGCGACTAATCTCGGCCTCTAATTGGCCAACCGATCAACAACGTTTGAATTAGCCATTCACGGCACAATACCTTATCTCAACTGCGTATGACATTTCTTTGAACCTGATTATCAAAACGCAACTTCTAACTAACGGAATTTTGCATTGACGACGGAAATAAACAATGAAAAAAGGTTTTAAAAAATTGGAAATGCCAAAAAAAATTTTTTTTCGTACAACTTGCTAAAAGAATTTGATTTGCAAACAATTTAACTTTGAAACGTTTCTTCTTCGCCAAAGCTTTCTACGCGATTTTCAAAATTGGAAAAGCATTTCAAGCGCAAAACAATGTCAATGGACCGCTTTGCGCTTACGGCTTGGCGTTGCAAAAGGTTTCCGCGGCGCTCCCTCGTTTTTCCTTGATTCCGCCCCTTTAGGCATATTTAACCCGTGCATAAGAGTTAAGCCGGATCTTGCAAGAGTAAAGAGTTGAAAATATAGCACCTTCCTATTACTAAGTTGCGCTCGAATAGGACATCCTTCCGATAAGCCTTAAGGTCCTTTGTACGACTCAAGCGGACCATATTTAATTGACGGGACGAACGCTGCCTTCTCCGGAAGCTCGTGGAACAGCAAATCGTCCGTTTTAGAGCCTACAAGAAAATTTCCTTGCCCAAGGCTAATCCTCAATGCACCCATGATGTTTTGGGCTCCTGGGTGCCTAACAAGGCTGTCGAAAGGCAAAAATGCGATGGCGAAACGCCGCTTGCCTTTCCTAATATGTTATCTAGTTTTAAAGTCGAACTTTCATTGCAAACACCCGTTCGTCCTTTTCCAGCAAAGTTCGGGAAGCTGTTCTAGCGCTTATTATTCAACGAAGGCACGGTGGATGACTGATTAATTCATTGAAACGGTTTATACGTTGTGGCAACCAAGTTTACTCTAACTGACAGGAGCTGCAATTGCTGCTTGCTCCGCAGAGCTCCCTTCGATAAACAAAGAATGTAAAGAGTAACTCCAGAATGAAAGGAAGACGGTTCTTGCACCTAAACGGGCAATAAGCGCACCCTGGCGATCATAACTTTATAGGTTCCATTGAGAAGAACGATGCGCTCGTTTTATCGAGTCGATACTTTCGGGATTCATGCCGAATGGACTTAAGCAGCAAAGCGTGCAGTGTTTGCCCATTCTGCATTCGTTTTTCCTCCCTGGACTTTTCCTCTTTTGGAATTACAACTCTCTGCAACGCTGTTGGAAACTGGCGAAAAGCAGAGCACTAACAATATTCACTTTGCGCGGCGACAAAGACGCTCAGCCTTAAACTGCCTCATTGTAAACGTTCATTTTTGCTTTTCAAAGCGCCTGCTTAGTTTTCCAACAATTAGCTTGTTTTAGCACGTTTCCCTTGTTTAGAAATACTGCCAAACGGTGGCCATATGCGCGAATGGTTACAGTGGTTAGAGTGTAAGTTTTCGCAAGCAAATGTCCTTATTTTGCATGCTATGCATTTGGTTAAATGCGGTTATTGTTTCAGAACTTGCTATCTTATTCGCGATTTCCGAGAAACCATTCTGTACCATTTAAAGATTTACAGGTACGAAGGAGAATGAATCAGAGAAATACAATTAAGCGGGAAGCGGGCTGAGCAGAACGCTGCGCTTAAAGTCCCTCGTCATTTATGGATACCCCTCACATATTTTGACGTGAGCAAACCGTCCCGAGAGCGGTAACGTCGCCATGAAGTCGACTTCTTCCCGTAAACAAACACTAAAAATCAATACAAATATTTTATAATGCTTTTTTTATGCTATGGTGTTATGGCTTACGAGAAAAATGTGGGAATTTCAGATAGCCCTGCAAACAGCCTACCGTAATATACCGCATGCAGGTTCTTTCCGAAAAAATAGAAATAGTTTTAAAATTATACTAAACCAAGAACGATGCGTGCATAGGAGCCAACCGTTATCAAATGGGTTCGCACTAGGCGGCACAACAATACTGCATTAAACTAAAAGCAATTAAAAACCGTTCCCTCCTTGAAGATCGTTCAAAGAGACAGCAGAGCTTAGATCAAATAAAACCCGTATGCAAACTATGAGCTATTTTGATCTGCGAACACTGCTTAAATGGGGAACGCAAACAGTGATCAGCCGTTCCATGAGCAAGCACAGATTATTTAAACATCGTTTTCCGATTTGTGAGTAATCACCTTATGTTTGCATTGTTCTCTTGTACAGCTCAAATTAATAAACATCCGAAAGCTGTGCAATTGATCTGCTCTGCTAGTCAAATCCGTACTTGTTTACATTAGTCCTTGGAAATCATGTTTCATACGGTAATCTGCACCTTGCATTGCAATAAGCTAATTAGCGTCGCTTTCGTTCTTACGACTTGTGTGTTGTAGCTTTTTGGCAATGTCTACTCATCCGAAGTTTGAATTTTCGGGCGATCTTTGCAATTGGGAAGTTTATCGCTACGTGAAAGAGGAGGAAGAAGAACTCAAAGAAAGCGGCGACGAAAAGCAGGGATCGTTCGCTACCATACTGTATGAGCTGAGAAAGTATTTGGAACAATTCGGCTCCTCGGAACAAACGGAAGAAGGCCTGTCGGAGACGTTGGAGAAGTTAGCAAAGTACAACTTGACCAAGATGGAAGCGTTGCAGCTTATTAACAACCAACCAAGGGCTCCCGTGGTGGTATATCGTATAATTGACAACTGCGAAGAACGATATACCGAGGAGCAGGTCAACGAGATTCTGGAGCTGTGCAGACCGCCTAACAAGAAGAAGAAGTGCTCCGCCTTTGCAACACCGACGGTTCAAAATTAGGCAGTCACATCCAGCAATCGTTTGTACATTTTTAACTTGTTAAAATGTTTTGCCTGCACGTCAGTATTTAAAACGCCGGCGCGTTTATGTATAATAACTATTGCTCTCACATGTAAACTTACATACTTTGCTTGTGTGGATTAATTACGTGAATAAAACTGATAATACGCAACCGATCTTTTCCGTCGCCAGTTCGTAAGAAGTAGTTGTAATCACCTTTGTCAAAACAACAATGTCTTCAAGCAAACACGCATTTAATTCCAAGGAATAGATTATTTTAAAAGTCGAGTTCCGTCGCTAACCTGAGTGCTGCAGTTGTATTACGGTTGCTTTCTTTCCAAGCAGAATGCGAAACGATGGATCCAATACTTTTCTGGGGAACCGCCGTAATACGACGGCAGGTTGGGTGCTGGAAAAACGCTAATGCTTCATTTTGATCAAGTTGTGCAATGCACCGGCACTGTCCGTGAGAAAGTAGGTGGTGCCGATGCGGAAAAAGTCTTTGACCGCCCATTTTCTTCCCAGAACTTCATCCGCCATTGCCATATATGCTAAGCCTTCGTCAAGCGATCTAATTTCCAATCCCATCTTCACACCAGGTATACGGTAGTAGTTCTTGGAGAAGTGCTTAACCGCTCTGCAAGCTGCGTAGAGGTCCTTCAAATTTTTGTACAAAGATATCTTTGTTGCGGGTATTCGAACGAACTGATGACCTAAAATGGACATCGGGCCTTGTACGTCACGCTAATTTGCCATTATGTCACCGGCTATGAAGCTGACCATGCTTGCCATGTAGACGCTGTCTACTGACAGTCCTGACGGCAAAACGACGCACGTTTTGCATTTTACACCGGGCGGAAGATTTGCTTTCGTAGTTGCAAGGTCGTAATAAATCTCTAAAGTTAAATTCGCTTAATCGTACAGCCTTATTTCAATTGCATCAGTCGTACGCGCGAGAGAGACGGCGAGAAAAAAATAAAATTAACTTGAAGTGTTAAATGATGCGCAGGTAGCTATTCAAAATTTTAAATTTTTAAATCAAAACAACCATCCTGCACCCCAATTTCGCCGCCTACGTTCTTATCTTAGTTTTTTAGTTAGAAATAATTTTAAAATTATGCTAAACCAAGAACGATGCGTGCATAGGAGCCAACCGTTATTAAATGGGCTCTACCGAGCGCAGTAATGATTTCGGAAACCATCCAAAACCTACGAAACGCCTACTTTTTACATTGTCGTAATCTAAATGATGGAACTCCAGCGGTATTACGTCAATTTCAGCGGCGCCATCTTCGGCTGCTATGTGCAAGTAGTCGAACTTTCTCTTTCTAACGCTGATCGTCAAAGCTGAAATGCAGAGGCATCTATTTATTTCAGTTAACGATGTACCACACTGCTTAGGCGCTTAGATATCACGAAACGGTGCATTGTTGTGTTTATATTTTTTCATTTCCAAGTGGGAGTGAGTTTTTTATTAAAATCAGTGAGCTTTATTCTAGGCTGATAATTTTTATAATTATGGCCTTTGTTCGACTTGCCCGTTTATGAAAAAAATTTGAAGTTAGCTATTTTTTGGAAGTTCAGTTCTTTGATCCATTCATAAAAGCCGTAGAGCTTAGGACATTGATTAACTACTTTATAATATGCGAAATTTGAAAATGTAGTTGTCATTGTTCAATTAGCGTTCATGGAAAGGTTGGTAATATTTTTTTGTTCCGCTTACTTGTGTTCACTCTGAAATGGAAGCCGCCTTTAGCCGGGTATTTGGCAATTTTCTTTTGAACGGCAAATTCCAAGAAAACCGGATGAATGTACACGGCTGCGCAGTGCGGTCTTTCTTTCAACTTCTGCGACGTAATACTTTTGTACGGCGAAGCAGTTAGGTCTATGGCGTCATATATTCGCTCCACGTAGCGAGTGTTGTCAATGCACATTACTTCGGCCATTTTGACTATTCTTAGAATTTCGGCAATCTAAGGATTACGAACTGAACTACAAGGAAATGTGAAGTCTTTATCACCTTGTCGTCGACTGACACTGGTGACAACCGTTTCAGTACTTTCTTTGCATGTTTGGACGCCGTAAGCTCCAGCCATAGTGGGGGATCCACTTTGTCAATATCTGCGGGCGAACAACATTAGCAATGCGCAAGCGATGCTTAGTATGCCAACCGAATGAAAAGTATCTGCCTTCATGCTTTATACGGGGACGAGGGCGGCGCCACGAGGAAAACCAGTTCATCGTTAACAATCAACAGGAGAATCTGTAGCTTATTAGTTTCTCATTTCTTCGCGAAATACTCCTTTTTCCTCCCGCTGTCGGTTTCTGAATGCGACATTGTAAAGCTGCTTTAAAGTCGCAGGTTGATTTGTTGGTTTTAAACTAATACAGCGAAAGCTGATCTCCCCAACATATTACTATTCTTACTATGACGCGATTTATTTATTTGAATTAGAAGCTGAACTGAAGAAACGTAAATTATTGCGTAATTGTAATAGAATTTTCTCTATCTGATTCGCAGGTACTTCAGTACAGTGCGAAACAGTACAATAGTAGAAAGTATTGGACGACGGAGGCTCAAAGCGTTTGGCCCGTTTTTGAAATGTCCCCTCGTTGCTTGAGATTAGAAAAGAAAAGCTGAAAAAGCATTTTCAATAATAATTTCTCAGCTTTTCCTTTCGTCAACTTTACCATGTTTAACGTTTTAGTGTTCCTTCTAAGCTTCCCGCACCAGCTGGAAGTAAATATAGCTTCAGGAATCAATTTCCCAAGCGTGATATGCTAATTTTGACGGGCAAGGACAAAAATGTATGAGCAAGAGTTGATAAGTGAAAGCAGGTGTCCTTACTACCGTATAACTTCCGCGCTGCAAAGACGCTTTGCTGACAGTTTTGTCTTAACAACCCTACAACAACAACAACAACAACCCGAAAATACCATTGTAACGTTTAATCGCTATTAGCCTTAACAAAATGCCCTTAAAAGGGTTCCAAAGTTGTGTGCGTGCGGACAAGCGTAGCATTAGATGATTTTTTACATTTTTACTTTTTTTCACCCTCTTTACGTTGGGGAGTTTCGAAATCTTTTTGCTGATTGTCGTTTGGGCTTTGGCTGCCTTCCTTTGCAATAAATTTCGTTCGTCCCGGCCATTTAGCGTATTCAATTGCAGGTTTCAGCGATTTGTCCTTCCCATCCAGCTTTAACGTTTTGTCCATAGGAGTCACCTCCGGAGGTAGGATGACCACGTGATCCTGTTGCTTTTTTCGTTTTTTCTCACTCTCATTCTTTCGTTCGCTCATTGTTTCAATTGTAGGTTGATATCACTTGCTTGGACAAAAATGCTTAGCCAGGCGCCAAGCGATCAACCAATGAACACAGCGTTACTTTAAACCATTTCCCGAACCTTAAAGTACCGATGTTCCATTTTACAGTGCAACTACTACAGTGCATTTCTACTACAGCTTCTACGCGATTTGAAATCAATGAAAAGCGTAACTGCTTAAGCATTTTCCCAAAGTAGTCATTTTTTCGCCGCTCACGAATTCTACTGCGAAATTACTCTTGTAAGCAGAAGTATTAGTACTTGATTATCCCAATTACTGTAGTTGTGAGGACAAAAATTCAAATGGAGCATACTGTAATGAAGTACCTGCGAATTAATTAATGCTAAATGTTATGCCTACGAAAGCCAAACGTTTAATATGTCAGAGCAAAAGCGCCATTCGCAACAAACACGCGCTCGTTATTATTCTTTGAACGTAAGGCGTAGCTGCTAACTAGAATGCATTAGCAAATTTTCATTCGACTTCTTTTACACGCTATTAGCTTTTTGAGCAATACATTCGAGGAAGCCTTTTTGCAGAGAACATACTAGAATGAAATTTACATATTTTGTTAAAATTTATCCGCTGTTTATTGTTTCCAAAAAGCAGCGCTACGAAAATTTGAAACGCAAAAATGGGCGTAGAAACTTTGATTGAACAAACAATTGCACATACAAAACGGGAAGATTGTTTGCTTTGGCTAAAGTGATTTTTTAAGCCTTGCTTGCGTGAGCGACTCGTCTTATGCGACTATCGCCTTGGATGGTTCGCCGTTGCGAACCCGTCATGTCAATTTCAATCCGAAAGAGTGACGTGAAGATGAACACGTTAACGAATCAACTTGAACGGCAACAGGCAGCAGGAAAAGTGCATTACCGTTACGACTTGCGGAGGCAGTTTCATGGAGCAAAGGAGCCCACCATCAAATGTACTGGCAAGTCGTCTTTGAAGGGTAAGTTAGACGAGCGAACAAACGCGTCCGTCCGTTGTGAGATCCAAAGAAATTTTTTAAAAGTACAACAGCGCCCCCTATGTTCAAATGTCAAATTCCGACTGAAGCTCTTTGCCCATTTCTTCGTCGTCCGAATCAACGTATGTAACACTGTCCCCAGCGGAAGAGCACGTCGATCGAGCCGTATCGTCAACGGAAGCTTCATCCTCTTTGGCAATGACTGTAGGGGGTACCAAGTCGCATTCTTCCGAATTTGTATGCCGCTTCCGCTCGTTATTCCATCTTTGGCAGACAGCTTCAACGACAGAGGGCAAACTTTGACCATTGGTAAGAGCTGCTGGCGACAACAACCTACCGGCTGGTTCCTTTTTGGACTTACCGCCGCCGCATTGGTGGTTCTCTATGGTAATGGCCCGGTCGGGAAACGACGACTTATAGGTGGGATCCAAAGGGAACAAAGCTTCGTCAACGCGACGCCACCTTTCCACGCAGCACCATACCCAGTCGGGATTGACTATGAAAACGTTTCCCAACTTTTGCGCCATCAGCACCTTGGCCGTATTTGCCCTGACGGCTACGAGATGGGTTGTCCGCGAGGTGGCGCCATCCGTCTCGACAAAATTCTCCTGCACGCAAGCACCAAACATGGTGACAACGCGATATATATTGGCCGATTGGATCGGTTGAACATTGGGTACAACTCCGCTGAACAAAATATTGACACCGGAGAGAACGGACTTTCGAACCGAAGGGATCAGCGAGCAAAGGCTCGGCCTGTCGGCCAACGAATTGCTAACTTCAATCGCCGAGTAAAATGCATTGTGTATCCATTTCAAAATGTCTTCCAAATATAGCAAGTAGTCGTCGTCATCTCGGTCGATATCCTCGCTTGGCACGTCGAACTCGTCAACGTCCGGAAAACGACGCTCCTTCTTTGCAAGCGATTGCGACTGCTGCTGCTGCTGCTGCTGCTGATCGCCGCCGTCCGATGAGGAGCCGGCGGCGCCGACGGTATCTGGGTGAGGAAACTGGAATTGATGCTCCGTATTTCGATCCGTTTTCGCCAACCCCGGCGGCGCGTTGATATCGCCGGTATGCTTGAAAAATCTGTACGGCCGAACGTGCACCAAATTGCTAGCATAATTCCACACGTCCTCTCTGTCGTCAATTATGCAAACCATGTCTTCGCCGCAAGGGAACAGGGAACTTAAAAAGAAAAGCATTTCGTTTCTCTTCCACCTATCCTGAGCATCAAATTTTTCTTACTGTAGGTTCGCAGTCTTCAAGTGAGGGTCGAAGCACTCGTCCCGCGACAATATACGATGACCGAATATTGAACCGTCGGGGTCTAGGATCTTGGCCACCGTATGGGCGTAGATCCTGGCGCCAAATGTGCATATGTGCAATTCGTACAGCTGCGACATGCTGCGCAGGAAGGAAATGGTGTGAGGACGCAAACGCATATGGTACCACACCGACTGAGGTCCTTCCAATTGAAAATGGTGGACATCCTGCAGCAAATGGCGTGCAGCCAATTTTGAAAATGCAAAAAACAAGGGCGGCGGCGCCCGTACCTTCAAGCCAGGATCCACCAGCTCGTTGGTTGTATGAATGAGCGTTTGGTCCAAGTCCACAAGGAGAACCAATTTCCTATTGGCCAGCAGGTTTGCCTCATCCGCTTTGGCGTGCTTGATCGCTTCCTGAAATTTAACATCCTCGAACCAACGCGTACAGCCAGGTGAGGCACCCATTCAACCTCGTGGCTGATTTGAAGCTCCGGTATGCTATGAATCATCGAAATTGAAGCGCGCTTTGCTGATTCACCTTCTTGCCTGCGAAAGAAAAAGATTAAACTGACGCCGCACTTATGCAAATAAGTTGGGCCCACTTTCTTAAGTCGATGCCGCAATCGGCGCACATGTCTTTCAGTACAACCGAATGGGGGCACTCGTTCATCACAGCCATTACGTCGCTACAACACGGGCGCGCTCAACGCTTAAGCCAAAGTGAACAAGCACACGTTGGCAAAAGAGTATATAAATGTGATCACTGACCATTTATGGTCACCTACCCGCTGTTGAGCTGCTGACCCGCTTGTAGTTCGGCCAATTGGTGGACAATGCCATATTTGAAGGCCTTAAAATTGACCGTCTGTCCATCATCGCGCTCGTATGTGAACAACGTGGAACCTTTGGAGACCGCTTTGCCAGGCTTCACCTTCCAACAGCCAAACTTGGCCGCGTCACCGTGAAACGAGACTACAAAGGTGTCGGCCATATTGTGCGGCCGCTGAAAGACAACGTCGAACGTTGGTCGAAACAAAAAGCACATCCAAATAAGGAGACAGACCCCAATTGGGGGGCGGTTGTTGTCAACGCTGACGAAAAAGTTAGTACGGCGCCGCCGAATGGGTAAAAAAAAGGTTTACTGCGTTTTAACAAAACAACAGAAATGGACTGCATGAGAAGGTGCACAATTCCTGCTTTGGCCAGTAATAACTGCACAAAAACGCGTGGTGAGATATTTTCCTTCTTTTCCGTTTTGTCGTTTGCACAAACTGCTGCGCGGTAAGGAGATGAATCGATAAGAAAAATGCACAACTATGAGCGTACTTGATTTTCTTCTTTTCTTCCCCCGTATATCAATTCCAATGCGTTTCGCTTAACAAATCCTGCCCGTTAGCAAGTAGCTATAAGAATGCAAATAATTGCCTTACTGTACACGCTTATCACTTGGAGCTTTTCGAGTCGGCCGTTATTTTCGACGCGGCCGCCGTGATGGCCACCCAATCGCGTTTCAACTTTATCGGCTTTGGCACAACGGTCGAAGTGTGCGGTTTTGCCGGTTCCATTATTGGATTGTACTGATTTCCGGCGCGAGCTATTGGCAGTTGGGATGATTCGTTGTCATTTCCATTTCCAAAGTTGACTTCGAAAACTGCCTCCAAACTTTTCACTTTCGACGGGGTTCGAACGGTCGAATTGGAGTTGACCATTTTGGGCGATTCTTCGTCGTAGACAATACGACGCTTCGCTGACTGTTTGTCGGCGGCTTTCGAATCGGGCTGAACCTTCTTCTCTTCGGCGGATACCTTTTTTGCAGCCTCCTTTGGCTTACTACTACTGGAGCCAACGGGATGATGGCCACAAGATTGAGAGCTTCCATGGCCGGACGAAGCGCGTTGATGGGTCTCGGAGGTTGACTTGCTTGAACTCTTGGTTTCTTCTTTACTCGAATGAGCTTTCCGATCAGGGCACGTCTCCTTAATTTCTCGACGATCGACGGACGCAGCAGCTGAACTTTTTTCGCTGCTCTGCTTGTGTCCATCGACTTGTCGCCCATGATGGCTACGCTCTGCACTATGCCTATGATGTTTGGACTTCAGCTTGTCCAACTTAGGAGAAGGAGCGGCGGCTGTTTGAGAAATTGTCGTACTCTTTGAAGGTGTGCCAACATCGCTGGATAAGGAAGGTTTGTCAACATCTTTCGACGATTTATTGTTCTTTATCACAGAGACATCTTTGGACACTACGCGCGAAGGTTTCACTTCGTCCGCTGCGGCACTTAAGCTTGTAGAGGAAACAGGTGCCGAAGGACACTCATCCGAGAGGAGGGACGATGGTTCGGGCGCGCACGATTCTTGAACCACCCACTCGGTTGAGTCAAGAATTTGAGGCATTTCAGCAATGGTCAACAATTCGGGCTCGTGCGAATGACGATGTCTCCTCTTCTTTCTCTTACTGCTGCTGCTGCTGCTTGTTTGCTTGTCCCTGGATTTCTTTTTCTTATGCTTCTTTTCCTTCTTTGGCTTCTTGCCATGTCTGACCCTTTTCTCCTTTCTTCTTTCCTTATGCTTACGATGGATGGAAGGCAGTGGAGGGGGGCAAGGAGGCTCAAAGGTCTCCTGTCGAACCAACCGATCCGACTCGAACACGTTACTCTCCTCCAAAGCGTCGAATGGCATGCGATCATAGGAGTCGAGAACCTTTTCATCATTGAACATGCCGGAGCGGGAATGGTAGTTCAAATTTTCCTCGCGGACCATATCCCGAATCCAACTGCTCCTACGCCTTTCCAGACGCCCAGGTGGAGCTCTCCTGTGGCTTCGATTCCTATAATCGTGATAGGAGGTCGGTGGCGGCATCATATTGGCCCTTTCAAAGTCGCTTGAATGGCCATCTCTGTAAACATTGAAGTTTGGCCTGTGTCTTCGCTGAGTAGACTGAATAGGCGGCAACGGGGATCTTCTGTACATTTCCCTTCTCTCGTAAATATTCATTTCAGGTCCGCCAACATCCTCATCTATTGGCTCATCGCCAAACGAGTCGAAAAGGTCGATTACCGGAGACGATCTGGAATCGTCCCAAAGTTGGTCATTGGGCCGTTGGCCACTTTTTTCAAGACAACGACCGTCGCTCGGCTCGTAGGCGTCCACGTGGCCAAAATGATCATCCGACGGCGCGTCGAACATGTCAATGCTGTCAACGGTCGTTCGAACATTCGCCCTGTCAGGGGACACAACAATACGACGCGATCTAGTCGTCTCCACATGGCCGATGGATTCCTTCGAGGAACCGTCGCGTCGCTTCGGCGGCGACTTTACAGGAGTCGAATCGTAATCGCAGCTTACTGCAAAAACCAAAACGTTTCTACGCCAAAGTTACCCGCGAAATTTATGCAAATTTTCTATTGTCAAGCTAAAAAGGGACATCCATGTTTTTTCCAAACAACATTACACCAATCCTCACGAAGACGCTGGAAATGGGAGACAGGCCGCGTCCAGAAGGCTTCTTCGTTCATTAAAATTTCGCGGCTGCGTACAAACCTTACGTTTTCACCTACACTCATCTTCATTCATAATAATGACAATGAGAATGATACTGCTTTGCCTATATTCAATTTTCCCCTCTACGTGTGCTACGAAAGCTCTGCCGTAATTATTAATTACAAAAACAATGTTACAAAATGACAATCCAATCCAAGAAGCGCAGAACAGCCTTAATGCAAACTTTACCAAATATGACTTTATGTCCTTATGTTGACAACAGGTTTTTATGTCGGCATAAATTCCTGCAACCTTAATTAGTAGCTCTTCAAGAGGTAAAACGAGCTGCTGATCCCGAAACTTATCTCTGCATAAGTTAAGGATAATCAGGTTCGTGCGTACTGTACTTTCTTTTCAAAAACCATAGCCGCCTTAGTTGTTGCAGTTTAACACGCCAAGATTCACATTTCCGCTTAGGCTCTCGCAAAACTGGCCGTAGCGGAGTAAAACTCTTGACATGCACGTAACAAGTGACTCTTATTTCCTCGTATCCCATCTCTGCTGTAACGGAGATATTTTGACCTGCCAATGACTCGCGCCGACAGGGTTATTAATCAACTTGCAATTTTATGCAAAATTGTTATTTTCTAAAAAAAGGCGGCTTACCTGATTCCCATAACATTTCGTTAATGTCTGTTTCGTTGGTCAGCGAATCTAATGAGACAAGGCCCGAGTCGTCTCGTGTTAAGCACTCCGTTACGGACGTGAACTGATCAACCTCGCAAACGTCCCGTCTTGGGGATACTACTTCGCTTTTCAGAGAAGGCTTAACTCGCTCGCGACGATGTCGAGGAGATTCGGTGGACGGACGAGCTATGTCGCGAGGCTTCTCTCCAACGTCATGGTGCTTACGGTAGGGCGGCGACTGCTTGAAAGAGCTTCTGCAAATGGAAACTGCTGCTTTAGGAAAAGAGAACAACCAATTTAGGTATGATCATCGTACCGAGACCTCTCTCGCTTTGAACTTCGGCTGACGGGACTTTTGGAACGATAGTGCTTTCTACGACGGTCCTTTCTGGCCAGAAACTCTTCCCATTCATCTCGCTTCGTTGATCTTCCACTACTGCAATAAACCGTTGGGATATGTTCAAAAAAGGAGGATGTCACACCTCTCGCGCATAGCCTTCTTCATGTAAAAGCGCATGTACGCTTCGGGAACTTGGCATGCTCCACCTGGATACACTGCAAGGCATTTGCTCCGCCATGGATAGTCGGCGTAAGGAAAAGAAGGGTAAAGCTTACTGCCACCTACAAGCTGGGACATATTCGACGCTCCGTAGGGTCCTCGCGGGTAGGCACCTGCCGGCAGAGGCATCCTGTTGAGGCAAAAGGAAAAGATTTAAAGCCATTCGACCAAGGAACACAACTTACCCGGGCGGATAGCTTTGCATTAGGTTTATCATTTGAGGAAAATTGGCCATATATGGATTTGTGGGGAACATACGCGGTACGCCGGCATAGACTGTTGAAAATGGAGCGCTGCAAAATAAAGTAAACGCTAAGAAGTTCGCCCGGAAAGCAAAAGCGGAAGCGGACAACAACGGAAAGCCCATTGTCGAGGCGAGATGGCGCTTGTAGAGTAGGCGCCTTTTGAGCAACCAGTCTCGCCGACTTCCCGCCAAATCAACCTGCCAAAAAAAAAAGAAAAACAATAAACAACAACAACAACAACCACCGTGTGTGTGCGTGTGTGCCGCGCCAACTTTGAAATGGAAAGCCAACGAGCTTCCTCACCTTTTCTTCGCAACTTTTGCAAAATGAATCTTTTGTCAAAAAAGGAAAACAAACTTGTAGAAGAAGAAGAAGAAGCCATCAAGCTAGTCACAAACTTCCAAAAAAGGCAACTAATCTTTTTCTAATAGCTTTTAGGCTTTGCTTTGACCAAAACTTACGAGATAACTTCTTAATGCATACATAATACGTCATTATAGAATTTTTAAACGCAAACTAAGTTTTGGGTGACACACAAAGTTCAGCCTTCTTCGGGATAGGCGTTGCTTTGCAAGCAGCCAGCTGCTTTTTATTTGTTCCATCGATATGTCTGTACATGTGCGTATACATAACATAGATGGGGCAAAGGGCGGCGAGTATGGTCCACCGGACGACGTCGTTGTTGCTTCACTATTGACCACCGCCACACGGCGACGCAATACGAAATTGCGCTTTTTAGGAAAAAGGCAAAAGAATGAATGCACTTCAAGTTCATACTTTGAAGGCGGTACGGTCCGCTGACCGCTGGACGTAGAGACGACAGTCGACGACGACGATGACGACGACACAATGGGTTTCGTCTCTGTCGATAAGCCATCGACCACCGACGTGGAAACCACCGGTTGCACTGTCGTATCGACGACAGGCGCCGTTGAAGCTACAGTCTGCTGCTGCTGCTCCGATGAGACAGTGACAGTTGGAGTAGTGGCAACCAGCTGAGCCAAATTGACCCTCAGCTTTGACTGTCTGAGTAATAGAAGTGAATTATGCAAATTAAGCGATGGCAATACTATAATAAGATGGGTAAGCGGCCGTGCAACGGCTTTACGAGATATGGCCGATAGAGTTAAGCACTCACGAGCTCGCAGTTATAGCCGGTGTAGTCTTCGATGGTAAATCTTCTAATGGCGGAGAGTGCCTGTTATTTTTCATGTTAGTTTGAAAAGCTTTCACGGCCTCGCGCAGTTTTCCATTAGGAATCAACGTTGTTGGGCTAACGCCATTTTCGTGGCAATGAGGACACTGTCTGTCGTCCGATTCTGCAAAGATACTTCGACTTGCAATGTTTCAACACGGACATCTAATACGCTTCGGGCAAAGCAACAAACGATGGGCCGGAGAGAATTAACGCCCACAAATTTAATTTCAAAAAAGGGGGCAATTAGGGCTTTAAGAACAAAAAGGACATTTCGTCAAGTCTGCATCGCCTATTGGAAGCAGCTCTTACCAAGCAAGCAATGGCGAATGCACTCGTCGCAATAGCTGTAGCCGCAGCAGGGAATCAACGAAGCGTCCCTGAGCAGATTGTCGCATAACGTGCACAGCAATTCGCGAGGCAGATTTTGCTTTTTCTGCTCCACCGGAAAAGTCGGGCCCGCTCTGTAGCCGCCGAATGGTTTTTCCGCTTTTCCCATCAAAAATGCTTGCCTGAAAATCCAAAAGCATACTGTACTTGGCAAGTCGTCGACCTCTTTTGCCTACTTGTGCAAAACTGGAACGGCGTACGTGCCCGCCGATGTAAGCATTGCCTGAGGATCGTCAGGAGTCGTTTCCATCAGTTCGCCCTTGGGAATGCCCGTTGTCCGCTTGATATTCAGCTAAACAACAAACTATGCGCGTAACAGAAGCGAATACAGTCTCTTACCGATGGGCACATCTTTATCCAATGGCCAGGTTGATTGCACCGATTACAAATGTAGTTGGGCGGAGGGACGCCCGAAGCAATCAGATTCTTCCTACGATATCTGAAATGACCATAAAGAGCTAACGTTATGCAATGCTGCGTGAAGCGACGAAAGGCAACCTTGAAGGATCGTAGTCAGACGTCGACTCCTCTTCCATTTTTTTCAACTTCTCCTCCTCGCTTAGAGTCTCACTGTAGGCGGACATCCGCTGAAGTTAATCAAAGTGTCAACATGTAGAAACAACTATTTGGAATGAAGATCCAAAACGCGCGACACGTCACGCCGGCTTAGAATCACAGAAAACATACAAACAAACGCTAAGCACGCCAAGTCGCCTTATTAGGTCGGCACTATTTTCTACTGCTAAACGGATACAGCCCCAAAAAGTGGTTCTCAGCGTTTTGATAGGCGACCAATTGGTTTTCAAACTTCCTCTTAAACGGTTGGTCACAAACGTGAACTGCCGCAACGCTTCCCACCAATAGAAGACCTAATATCAAGTCGTTCAAATTTTTAACCGCCATTGAGCTTCTGTGGAACCTACTTATCCATCTGCTGTATTACAGTATGCTTGTCCATGGGGTTTAACGCCCTCTGGACACCGTCAACTTTCCTTTTCCGTCCCGCACGCGCGATTGACTTTACAGTGACTCGCGTCCGTATGAAAGCTTTCGTAGCAATAGCGCTACATTGACTTTTGCCTTTTGTGCGGTCCCTTAAACAGTTTCCATCGAATATACAAAAGAGTACCCGTTTTTTTTACTTTTATTTTAATCATCTTATCTAATCCGATTTGATTTCGCTATTACTCAGCTAACACATTTCGTCCGCTCTTTACTTTACGTATTTTGTTCTTTTAAAAAACGAACGGATGCCACTGCATTCCGAAGATGGAAGAAAAACCCAACCTTGAAGGCATATCGTAGCGAAGAGTCCCCGCGACGAAAGCTCCTCCTTTAATACATTAGCCATGTCATGAATATCGTTTCTACTTAAAAAAATCCCGGTTTCATATCAACGGAAAAGGGATTGACACCCACTGCGTCAGATCGCACGCTGAGCTTTCTTGAAACACTGCAGAGAAATAATGTTCAAAATGGGAAGAGCAATAGTCATCCTGCAAATCGTCTTTCCATTTTGGAAGTTACAGTGACCACATCTGCTCAGTGAAATTAACTTATTTGCTCTACGAAAGAGAAGCGGTACAATCAGCTAGCGCGGTAGGCGTAGATTAGATTAATGGCGAGTAATAATAGTCCCAATATGGCAGTTTACCTTCACCGGAGCGTTGGCTGGCGATGGAGTTTCCGTTGTAACCTGCTTAAAAGGTAGAATGGAAAAAAAGTTGGCAATTGCGAAACAACTACCTTTGGGACGACTCCGTCCGTTCCTCTGTCCCTGAAATGAAACTTCCATTTGCGGAAATCAATCGACAAAATTTGGCATACCATATTTTTGGCAACTTTCGCTGAGCTTCAACGGGAATGCGCGACACGATAACGCTACTATTGCGAACCACGACGGCCGTCTCTCCTTCGTAAACTAAATTCAAAGAAAAAAGCCTAATTTGGATTACTTTCGCAAGTAGTCAATTTGGCGCAAGAAAACAACGTGAAACAACCGCGACGCAACTCCTGTGTAGTTCCGAATTTACAAAAGGCAAAACTGTCGTACCTTCGTTCGTTTGGGCATTGGTCACCAGCAGATCGAAGTCGGATGCCCTTATGCGCTCCCGATCAAAGATCATTCGCTTCAATTCGCATAGCGAAAGATGCAACCCGTCAAAGGTGACTGTTCGGTAGTCGAGCGAGCTCTTAAACTTGTAGTGAATGCACGACATCTCCGCGGCGTAATGGCCTTTACTCGGCGAACACGGTACGTAATTTAGTCTAAATCAACGCAGGTAGCTTATTAAAAGTTAACGGAATAAATTGGCAAAACCGGAATCAAAGACGAACGTTCAGATCGTGCTTACCATTTGTACAATGGATTGCAAAGACGGCATGTCTACAGTAGCCGCAATCATGTAAACCTGAGCATCTACATACAACCTCTACAGTGCCAGCGCTGAGAGCCGTTCCGCTCAAGCTGCTAAGAAATGCTGATGAGCTAGCGAATTTTTTTTATCCTACTACGCGCAGCCCATTCAAGTCTCTTGAAAAAATTGAGCTAGTGATGCGAAAATTTATTTTTGAAAATCGAGCAGAAACGTTTCATTCGCTTAATTATTTTTTTTACAAAAAGTCTCCTTAAGCGGAAGTGAATTTTTATTTCAATTTTTGCAAAAATGCTTCACAAAGTAGCGAGCGTCGCTTTTAAGATAGGCAGGTTTGTTGCGCGTACGCAGGTCTACAGTACGCTTGCAGTTATTCATTTTGCTTTACTTTGTGCTATTGTTGTTTTGGTATTGTTTGAGGTTGGTTGTAGTGGACGGATGGCCGAAAAAATGTTGTTGGACTTGCCTGCACCGATGCAGCGGCGCGAATGTAGCCCTTTTGAACCACCACAGTTGACTTACTTTGGACCTGCGCGCGATTTGGACAAAGTGTCGAAATCGGCATGTTTGCTTGACCGTTGTCAAAGTAAACCTTCTCTAAATACTTTCCTTTTTAGGAAGACGAGGATGGCGACCCACCGGACTGCGGTTACTCGCAAGTTGCGCATTTCGACTACATTTGCAACAGATGTCAAGTTTGCTGTCACACGGAGGAAATCTACTTGGAGCACGTCGAAGAATGGCATCAAAACGTCATACCAAAACATACGTACATGTGCAACACCTGTGGACATCTTTCTCACAATATTATTGTCCATAAACGCCATAAGATGGTGCATAGATGCGACAATGTTTTGATGTTCATGTGCAAGGTAGAGCAGTCTCTAACGGAACTCAAAACTGGACCTGTCAGTATTGACGAGGTAAGACTGTGTTTCAAATGGGTTTGCAAAAGGACTAAGAAACTGCCGAAAAACTTGATTTTATAAAAGGGGATCCTCGCTGGGCCCTCGCCCAAGTTGTTCTCTCTTTTATGTAGGATTGCCCATTAATCCAAAAGCCAGCATGAGCAAGCGCTAGCCGTTGAATGACGTTCAAATATTTTTTTCCAGCACAATGAACCTGCGCATACTTAAAAATCGTTCCTTCTCTCTCCAAGCAGCCGTTTGTACAGGGCGTCCCTGCATATTTAGCAGCAGTGTTTTTTAATTACAAATATTCTAATGCGTATATTTTTTGTATTCTTTACAGAAAACAGTCATTCCATGGCGTAGCGAATATGGCCTTGCTGCCTACTGTAGGTGGGCTGCTTTTCTTATTTGTCGTGTTTCGCGGAATATGTACGCATTGAAACTTTTTTAAAATATCGAATATAACCTTACGCAGTAGAAGTAACGGGTTCGTAAAATAATTTGGGGTCTCTTCCTCTATCTGCCCGCAAACATTACAGTACACCTAACAACAATCAGGTTTGCTGAACTCGTAAACACACAGTAGGGTAAACAACATCGATTTTTGGTTTTGCGCGCGTAATGTTTGAGAAATTCACGGTTCCTTTCTGTTAAGCGTGAGGCCGTCCTGTTCTGCCTTTACTGACGAGCGTGCCGGCTATCCTGTTCTTCCCTGGCCTAAGCCTAAGCCAAAATATAAGCCTTATGTTTAGGTTTAGGCTTAGGTAAGGGCAGGACAGGATGGCTGGAGAAGTCACAGCATAACGGGAGGACGCATAACCGCAAAATCGTGTTATTTATCCTACTGTATGTTTAGGAGCAGAGAAAACCTTATTATTGCCAGATTACTGTATTATTTGCGGGCAATACAGCAAGATACCCAAATTTTGAATGAGCTGAATGCTGGCTGACGGTAGCAGGGCATGTTGCCAAAGCCTCACATAGGGGCCTGCTCCAACTGCATGCTAATTTCGTGAATGTCAATCTCGCTATGTATTAGCTTCGTTGTTTCAAAGGTGGGTCGTGAAGTTTTGCTTATCATATAGCGTTGTTATAGAGACACGAGGCCATACTGAATCGCTACTACTCGCTAATGCAGAAACCTTCGATTCGCAGATGGCTAATACGCGCTGCCGCTCGAAGAAGGCGAAACAAGTTCAGTTGGAAACCCAAAGGGAAGGGACCCCTTTTCTGTTCCCTTTCTAGCGTCTATCGGGAAGGCAGGAACATTGGAAAAATTGGTCATTCAGAAAGGGGTGCGCCGATTCGTCCGCTAATGAAAAGGTCTGGCGAACCGGCGAAGCAGAAAGCGAAAACGATTCGCTACGATTGGGCGCCTTGGGGAACTTCAAGCGAAGCGTTTCCACCGCCCGAGGACGACGCCGACGAAGGCGATGATCAATTGTGGTTGCCTCCAAAGGGTTCGGAGGTTCATTTGAAAAGCACTTCGTCTGGTGGTGCTCAAGTAATTGATGCTCAGGTTCGACGTGCGACGCAGAACGTTACCGTAGGGAAGAGTAGCCTGAAAATCAAGTTGCCAAATTTAAAATCGGTCAGGGCTGTTCCCGCTAAGCATCGCAGAAGCATGGTTGGCAAGAACCGAAGCGCAATGGCCATTTCAATCCAGAACAGCGTCATTGGAAGACCACCGGTTAGGATGGCCATTTCCGGCTCGGAGGGCATAGCACCCGTCACGTTGGGCTTATCGATCGAGAAAGCGCCCGTTAGAACAACAGTATCGAACCTGAACAATTTGACGGAAAGACTACCCTTTGCAATGGGCATTCCGTCCCCAAACGTCGCGCCTAAGGGATCATCCATTAAGATGGCCATGTCGTTCCCGAACTTGTTGGCAAAGAAATCACCCGCTAAGATGCCTGTACCACCCGATAGAATGGCCTTCTCTTGTCCGAGCAGTATAACCGACGAAGCACCTACTGGAATGGGGGATAGCCTGACTGATAAACCGCCCTATAAGGATTCCGCTCCGTATGCGAGTGGCAGGAATAGGAAATCATCAATGACGATGGACTTTGCTTACCCGCACAGCAAGAATAAGAGTAAGAAAGGAGCCATTAGAATACCAGTCTCTGATGAGGTCAGCAAAGGTGAACAGGCCGCCTTTGGGACGGCTGTTGATGCGGCAATTCCTTATGCGACTAACGAACATGACATACCGACCGATGGGATGTCGTTTGCTTGTTCGAACAGCAAGAATGAAGAGTCGGCAGTGCTGTTAGCCGTTCCCTATTCGAATAGTAAGAAAAAGAAATCGTCCGTCGTCAAGTCGCCGGTGAAGTCGAAGAATAAAATCTGCCTGAAGCGTATTCCAGGAAGTAATAACTATGCTGTAAAGAAGATAGAGATATCGAAAGGCAACAACAACAACAACGAAAGTGAACAAGCGAAAAGTGTTCGACCGCCAAAGCAGAAATCTTGTGACATGACCTCCACTTGTCCCGTATGCAGCGTTACATTCAAGAAACCGTGGCATGCAATTGCCCATTTGATTGACCATCATGGCGGCAGAATACTCAGTTTGCAAAGAATGTCTTGTCAACCAGGTTGCAGCGATACGTTGGTCAATTTTTTAGGCACACGATGTTCAAGCTGTCGAAGCGAGTTCGATTCGCAAGCATCCTACTTGAGGCATATGTTTCAAAGGCATACGCGCAAATTGTTCAGAAGAGTGCCTGTTATTCAGTCAAAAGTCATATTCGGCATTAGCGTTTTAGACAACTACGGTGACGAGCAGTGGTTGCGCATTGAAATACGTCTTTTACCAAAACCGTGAAGTGAGAATATCCATTATAATGCAACGTAGCCATTTTATCCTTTTTTGTCAATTGGAGTAAAATTCACTTGGGCTGTAGAGTCAAATCTTCTCATGCAAGTTGTCCACTACTGCGTATTATATCGCAATTGTTTTAAATGTTATTATGTGCAGCTGTCACGTCAAGGAAACGTGAATGAACACATCACGATTCTTCCCTATTAGCTTATCGTGTAGGCTTTCGGAAGGATGAATTCCATTTTTGCCCAGCACAATGGTATGGACATGTTGCGATCTAATCAGTGACGTCAATGAATTCTCCATCCCTTAAATGTCATCAACAATGGATAGGCAGAAGCGTTGAAATGCCTTATGGACAGTAACCTCTCATTGCTCCGTATAAAATCGTCGTCGCTATTGACCGTCCGCTTATTCGGTACGTATACAAGTTGTTACTTTACTCTTTATTCGTTGGTAGCAAAAGTTCGGGCTTAACTTTGTACGTTTTACTAAACTTGGCCAAAAGTTGGTCTTTCCCGCTTTGACAATGCAATGCTTGCGTGCTTCAGGCGGGATTGTACGTTGGGAAAATAAGCGCTGTTTAAACCTTACGAAATAAAGGGTATCCCGTAGATATGACGTTTTAATTTCGCAAAACCACCCGGAAAGGTCACGCCGGTGGCAATGTTCATTGTTCCGTACTTGGTAAGAGGTAGGAAATTAAAAGCTGTTGAAATAGAATTGAACAAACTAAAATCCCGCCAAGACATTGAAACTTCTCACTTTCATGAAATAAGGGACGATTGCGAAAACTTGTTGCCTATTTGACCTTTGTCATGTTGTACAGTTAATACGACATGATAACCATTATTAGTAGTATCTGTCTGTGTGTATGTGCAAGTGAGGACTTAATTCTCATTTTATGGTAAACAGTTATTTAGAAGAAAATGGGAGCTATCGGATCGTACCTAATCCGTCGTAAATTGTATCTTTAAATCTTTCTTAGCCTTTTTCGCGCCAGCGCCCTCTGGACGCCACTAGCGCCCCCTAGTCATCTCAAACGTCGTTTGCTTGCGCGAGTTCCAATGTCGTTTCACGGGGTCGATTGGGGGGGGTGTGCTTGAAGAGCTGATTCAACGACGAGTGGCTTTTATTCGAGGGTCCATTGGTCTTTTGGCGCCGACGGACGTTGAACTGACCGTGGTCAAGCAGCTACGGTCCAGCGCGGCCTTCGGCTTTCCAGCGCCCCGTTGAGAGAATCACTGCTCTAAATAGAGCTTCTTTGTATTGCAAAATGAAATTGGTCAGTTGACGAAAGGGTGTATGTCGGAATCCCGAATGACAAAATCCCGAACGGTTCATATCCTGAATATGATACCACTTAATTAAGACGCAGGGAGGTAAGATAGGTGGTAGTTTCTCTTTTTGGTCGAACAGAACTATGTGGACAAGGGCAATTTTCGTTCGGGATTTCAACTTTCGGGATTGTGACAGTCTCCGTTGATAAAAGCGTATATTTATGGCGTGCGGGGAATATTCATGGGATCTGTGACATACAGATGGTTTAAATTGCATATAAAGAAGGTATTTATGATGTCTACCTTCACTACGGCATTCATGTAGTATCTATGCTGTATATACTTGCACAGAGGGAATAAATATTGTATATATGGCGTACACGCGGTATACATTGTTTATAAATAGGATATTTGTGATATAAAGAGTCTACAGGTACGCACGCAGTATCTATGGCATATATACTTGCCTGCAGTACGCGGTGGTGCGTGTGCGCTATACGTTGCTTCCACATATGGTATTCGCATGGTATACATTGCTTCCTAAAATGGCACTTGTGATGCGTAGAGTCTCTATGGCACACTTCTAGTATCTATGGTAAATACAGTTGCATACGTGGAGTATTTCTGCCCTCTATCACATACACGTGGTATACATTGCTTATAAAGAAGGTATCTAGTGTTTCTACGGCACGCATGCAGTATACCACGTGCTCACCCATATATGGCATACATTTTTCCTGTAGGCAAGTATATACGCCATAGATACAGCATGTGTGCCTGGAGACCTTTTATATCACAAATATCCCATTTATAAGCCATGTATACCATGTG
The DNA here is from genome assembly GCA_000797535.1 of Trichuris suis. Classification (NCBI taxonomy): domain Eukaryota; kingdom Metazoa; phylum Nematoda; class Enoplea; order Trichinellida; family Trichuridae; genus Trichuris; species Trichuris suis. The sequence continues at coordinate 1,128,354 of KN538376.1, read as the reverse complement.
TATGCCATATATATATATATACAATAAATATTTTCTCTATGCAAGTACATACAACATAGGCACTACATGTATGCCGTAGAGGGGGTAGATATTGCAAATGCCTTCTTTATATGCAACTTAAATCATGCACACGTCATAGATTCCATGAATATCCCATGTATGCAGTTATATGCAGTATAGACACTACATCTATGGCCGCAGAGACCCTAGCTATCGTAGCTACAAGCAGTGTGTGCCACGAAGAAGTCATATAATATGACGTGAATATTCCTCGTATGCAAGTACATACAGCGTACATACTACACGTCTACCGTAGAAACCATGGCTATTGCAGGTATTCTCCTTATACGCAAAGTGTACTGCATGAATGACGTAGATTCCATGAATAATTTGTATATATACGATATACAACCTCTATATTACGCGTATGCTACAGAAACCTTGGAGAGCAGAAAATACCATAAGTGGAAGCAGCATGTACTGCACGCATGCTGTACTGGCTGTATAGTTACTGCGCATGCCTTCTACGTGTCACGTATAGTGGATCTGCACCAGGCAAACCGTATATGTGAGTGCTGGCATGGCAGCAAGATCAGTTGTTTCTAGGCTAAGTTGACTTGAAGTCAAGTTGAAGCGCAGCCTTAGTATGTACAAAACAGTGAATAGTACTTGAATATACTATTTTTGTAACGATATATTGCTTTTCGTACTTGAAATCATGCAGAACGTTTTAGTGCAATAAGGACAACAGCTTTATTATTATTATTATTATTATTATTATTATTATTATTATTATTGTGATGTTGCTTCCGGCTTTATTTCCTGTTTTTGTCGTCGGTGCGAAGTAAGAGTAAAGAAACTTTTAATCGTACGCGAGCAATATATCGCAGCTTTCGGGACTGACCTTGTCCCGTCGTCAGCGTGATGTTAAGGGCCCTTAACATCACGCTGACGACGGGACGCGTTCAAGCGCCGCAGTTATCTTATTTATTTTGTCTTTGAAGATTTTAAATTTCCGAAACTTTTTAAAAACATGTCTTCTTCTTCTTCTTTTAAGTTTTTTGTTTCGCAAAGCTTTTTCGGAATGCTTGTTGTTGCCTTTGTTGCGCGTGCGTACAATGTGACGTTAAAATTTCCATTCTTGGCAACGCGTTGATAAAAGGAGAGCTCTTTTCGACCGTATATAGTAAAGAATTAAACTTTGTTTATTGATTTCAATAGGCTAAGCAAAGCATTGCGTTATGGCAACAAGGTGGTGAATATAGGGTGTATTACCATTTTAGGCTGTCAGTTCGAATCCTCTTATATATATTATTCAGTTCTGCTTTTGACGGCATTCTTTTGCATTGTTGGCATCGTCAGTTTTCTTTGGCTCAGGTTGTTGCTGTTGTTGCTTTTGTTTTCGTGGACGAGGCATTTCAAAGTCTTCATCAGTTTCCTCACCTCCTTCGTTCGACTTTGAACTTGGAACATATCTTGTTCGTCCGGCCCATTGGGCGTAGTCAGCCGACGATTTCAGCTTCTTTACCATTTCTGGTGAAATTTCCGGTTGATAAATCACCGCCTTCTCAACGGGCAAAATAACAATACGTTTGTTTTCCTGTTTGTCCTTGTCGTCTTTATTCTCTTCACTCATTGCCCCTACTTTAACAAAAAACGGCTGTCTCCAAGCGTCCAGTACGCAACTGCGACTTTGAAAAAACACTTTTTTTGAAAAAGAGGCGCCACTGCGCTTGCCTCGTAAAACAACCGTTCGACGACTATATACCGATTGTCAAGTCGCCGTTTTGATTTTAAAGTGACCAAACATTGCTTCTTTTGTATTGCAGCTTTAAATTGGCTTCACGCGTAGCTTTTCAAATTTTTAAATATTAATACAAGCGACAATACGCCACGTTGTTAAGTATAACGGATATGCGAAAGCTGTGAACTCATTTTTCCATCATTACGTATTGATTTAAAGGTGGTTGGTTTATGCCTTAAATGGTTGTGAGACAAAAGTTTGTAACTTGTTTTGACGCCTTTGAACGTTCCGCCAATTGAGAGAATGCACATGGGTCATTATAACGAATAGGTGATTGAACCCCCGTTGGCGCGCGCGCGTTGTCACACGTTTGGCACTTTGGTGACTTGGGCAATTCATTGGAAATTTTTCAAAAATGGGGGCATATATTTACTTCAAATGGGCCTTTGCAGAGGTCACCGAAGTGCCGTTAAAAAAAATTCACGTCCCCCCTTAATTTCTTGTATGCGCAAGTTTTGCTACAATTGCTTAAAGCTTACCAACTCTTCTTCCATTCAAGCCGCCGTACAACTGTTACGCTTTGCTTTGTTGATTGAAAGCTTGAATATATTTTCAATGAAGCGAAAAGAGTCGTGAGTACAACAACAAGTTAGCTGTGAGCGAGGCGAGCCAACTATCGTCCATCCAAGTCGACGAGTCGTACTGTAGAGAATAAAGTTGTTATTAACAAGTTGCGGGAGTCAACTTTGTCACGCCACCAGCACAAGGCGTGGCCAAGAAGAAGAAGAAGAAGGGCAAAACAATAATTGGACGGCTGCGGTAAAGTTACACGACGTCTTGTCGGGAGTCTGTTCGCTTCGCTTGACTGAAACGAGCACCAAATTTGGACAGTAAGTCTTCGTCGATGTCAAAATCGAAATCTGCCTTCATTGAATTGCCAACAAAGTGCAGTAACCCATTTTTGACCGTAAAGCCTGCCATTGAAGGCAAAACAATGCCTTGGTCAAGCAGATCGGTGCCAACGACCTCAAGGATAGTTTTCGCTATGTTAGCGAACAGTTCCAACTCCTTTTCGTTCAATACAGCGTTGCTACTTCTGTCCGTCGTCATTATAAGCCTATCTATGGCCACCTTGCCTTTTAAGGTCATATCCTTTTGAATGAAAAGGCGAAAAGCGGCTGTCGCATGAACATTCACCTTAAAGACGTTGACAAGCCCGTGAGGACCTACCGAATTCAAGTAGATTTTGCCTTTCGACGTCACCATGCCAAAGTTGTCCGAAAAGGAGACGTTCGGTGGAGCAATAAGAGTCATAACAAGTTCCAAGCGCGATTCGAAGTCGACGTCAATGTCCAATAGTTCCAACAAATCTGGCAAGCATAATTCGAATGCGCATTCGGTCGACTGGAGCAACTCCATAAGGGCGGAATTTTGCTCGGTTAAAACAAAGTTGAAAAATCGCCTATCCCACAGGGCGTACATGAGCGAGTTGAACACGTAGTCGGACAAGAAAATGCTGGCCATACGATTATGGCTTTCCAATGAGCTATATAAGGCGGTGGCTGAGAATGGGGTCCTTCCTTGACCCTTCCAGGATACTTCTCCTGAATGCATAGTGACAACAGCCTTTTCGTTCAGCAGCGGAGCTCGAACGAGCGATAGATCAACCATCAATTCTCTAAGCAGGTTAGCCTTGTCTCTGGGCAACAATGGAAGAGCGGATGGCGAAAAAGTTTGGTCGCTAATTGCCTGAGCTATTGGAAACTTATGCGGCACAGTTTCCAAGTAGCCGCTAAGCGTATTGTCGACGAATTGCTCTATTTGGGCGCATATCCGTTTCTGCGCGCCAACCTGAAGCAAACCGCTCATCGTCCTGTTCATGCTGTTCAGTATATCTCCAAAAAAGTCGACATTTATAAATTTCAGCCTTGACCAACCAATGGTCACGTTGCATTCATCCATTACAAGGCTGACCGTTTTTGTGTCGTCTGAAAAAATGACCTCAATGGATACTTGAAGACTAAGGGACTTCAAAGCGGCTATGACGCTTATGCCGGGCCGGAGCAGACTTAGCAATTGAAGCCTTTCTTCAAGGAATAGTACCAAGTCCATTTGAGAAAGGGAGAAGTATAATCTTGAAAATGGTAATATTTTAAAATCGTCAAAGCGTGGAGGCCTCAAGTCGATAAGCCTTGCTTCCAATAAAGGAAACGACGGCAGGAGCATTGTTTTCACGGCATTGTTCCAGTCTATGCCGGCAACACGATTCTTCAACAATCGTCTGAATTGCCATTCCAAGTATTGGACACCAGACTTGTTAAGGCGTAGTACCACTGCGGGATTGGTTGAATTCCTTTCGCAGGCGCTAATAAAGGCAGCGCAAAGGATGACAGTGGAGAATGGAACAAAGTGCGTAATGTACATTTCTTCTTCAAGAGGAAGGCAATGGTGGCTCCCGTTTTGCTTCTATTGATCTATGATGATCAACACTTGTAAGAATGGTAAGATGCCATCTCCAGATGCGACCATTCCTCTTCGATGACCGCTGCGACCGCAATTGGAGCGGAAAAGAAGGTAACCCAATAATTTTCGTTCCTTCATCTACCGGACGAGTTGTTGTTCATTTCTCAAATTGAAATTGCGTAAGCGCGCCAGCGCTTGGTTGCTAGCATTCTCGATGCTGCTACGCGTCTTGCCGTTGCTTCGCTCCAGTGCTATTTGGAACCGTCGGGTCGTCGTTGGGACTGCGCAAAATATCAACCAATGGCCATACATGCGCGTAACCTGATGTCGTAGGCGACGTTTCGACAATAGGCCAATGACATCTTTGATTAATGGACGCAATTATTTATTATTCGTGCACTTCCATCGATACGTGCTGCCATTGTGCGTTGTTGTGCGTCTACGTGAAGGCCACTATTTCCAGCGGGATGAAACTATCAAGAATTGAATGTAGGCATTATGGCTTTGTTGTTAGCTTGAAGATTTACGTTTGTTGGAAGTGTGAGAGACGGATTTTAAAAGAGAAAAGTTCTTTCCTTTCAATATCCCTTTCGGATGTCCCTTTTTGCTTCATCATCGTTAGGCCATTGTTTCCTGCCGCAACTGTATTGCCTATTCGTGTTTTTTCTGTAGCGCCCAATACTGTCTTAGGTCAAGCGAAGCGTCAACTGCAACCTTATATGGAGGCCGTCTCTGTACGGCAGGTAAGATTCGATGCGCCCAAATGAACGCCCTAAATGGTTGGCCACCCGTAGCCCCCGTGAAAAGCACAACACACAACCGCTGCTGTTGGCGCGGCTATGCTCTTCTTACGGCTACGTTTGAAAAGCTAGCAAAGGTTCGACCTTGTCAATTACTTCATTCGGGTCAGGCGGTCAGCAAAGAAATCGTATCGCGCAGAAAGTGTTTGACGCACTCCGTTTGGGCAACATTGCCATAAAAGCAGTATTTCGTTGCTTCGAAATGTGTTATGTTCTTTGCCGTAAGTTTAAATTCAAATTATCATACATTTTGTTGAGCGCCAATTTTTGCATCGCGTCGCTTTAGCCAAGTCATCACGTGACGTCATTTTGAAGAAAATACGGACGCTAACGAGCTTAGTAGTTCAACTGGACATTTTAAACGCCTTTGCCGCGCGCGCGCGCGTCAGCAGCTTAGAATTGTAGTGACGCTGCTTCGTTAGCTGTAATGGATTTTCAGGTTGTTTCTTTACATCTCGCGATTTGCCCTAATAGTTTGTTCAAGGTTGCCCCTGAAAAATGTGACACCGCGTTGGTCCATTTGGAATTTCATCTTTGCCCGTATGTCCGCGCAAGAAGGTTGAATTGACTAATTTGGAGCGAAGATGCCTTATTTGGTGGGCTCCTGTCAACATGAATGACTTTCAAACTTAATTTTTTCCCTTCCAAGCGAGGAATTATTATTAGGAGTAGTTCAGATGCGCGTTGAAACGTCCGTCTTTTCAACTTTCGTTGTCTTGAATTAATAAATTCAGGGCAAAGAGAGTATACTAACTTTTGCTTCAAAGCTCTATGTGAGCAATATAAGAATTCAAATTTTGAAGTGCTTTATTCTTTTCTGTCACTTCCTAAACGTTGGAAATGAAACCGCCTTATCTGAATATGCAAATTAGATAATTGGAAAAGTTTGGTTACGTCGCTTAAGCCGAAGCCGAAATGGTTGAAAGATGCAACATTGATTTTGCCTTTTTTAGGCATTGGCTGTTTCGCAATCGATTGCGTGGCAAACTGCAATCAACGGCTGACAGTTGCTATTCCCGCAGCAGTTTTTGGTAAGTTGTGCGTTCTACTTTGAAGTTTAAAATAAGAATATCAATGATTGTTTGGTTTTTCGGATGGGCTTTCTGATTTCAAATATTCGTTAGGTGCGCTTTACGGCTATTGGCTCAAATTTAGGAAAGTTGTTGAATATGGGATGTCCTGTAACGGGCGTATGCTTTTTCATGATTAAAATTACAGTGTGCCCAACTAATGAAAAAGAAAAGAAAACTAAGAAAGGGTCGGACCTTTCGTGACCGTTTGGTCCTATCCTCAGCGAATCACGTTAAACAGTGGAACGTACAGAAGCTGAGCTTCAATAATGTTGGCATGTTAAAGCTAGTCCGGTTTGCTTAAACTTCCATTTTTCTTTTTGTCTTTAAAACATGATGCTCTAATATGCCAACGCGGAAAGATGGGTTTGCTACGAGGGCGTCGGAACGATGTGCTCTGACTGAATTCAATGCCATTGAGAGAGCAACCGAGTATTGATAGGATATTATTGAAATTTTATTCACTGCGTGGTAATGAAATCTTGTTTCCTCTTCGTGATGAAGTTACACTTGATAGCGGAGCGCGGGAACGGAAAGGAGAGGGTGAGGAGGGAAGATGATGAGATAATCCGATATGCAAAAGGGGCGCTGATTCTGAAAAATGTTTACGCAAACTGTATGATGCAGCTGAAGTTAATAATAGTTTTGGTCAACTGGACGGAGTTGTTCACTTCGTAAATAATGCACAAGTAAATGAACCCTATTTGTCTCTTTGGGGTTCCGCGAGACGGTTGGCGAACTTTCTTGCTTTGGCAGCAGCAGCAGCAGCAGCACTTCTTTATCACGATTACGGTCACTGTTCAGCAGATCATCATTTATCTTAAAAAGTAAAGTCCAAAGACTTATTATGGAAACAGACAAACAGTGCAGGCCGTTATGCTCACCTGAGCATGGCAGATATTGCAGGTATCCTATTACAATTTAAGCTTGTTCGCTATTTTAAAAAGTAACAGCGTAACACTAAACCAAAGCGTTTATTGACACTGTGGTGAATCCCGAATTTGCCGGCCACCCAATTCTGCCTTTGGCTAAGCCTAAATGTAAACATAAGGACTACGTACACATTATTGTTCTTCATGTTTGGTTTAGGCTTAGGCGGGACGGCCACCAACTGTAAATGAGCAGGTTGGCGATTCGGGATTTCAGGCTCTCACCAGCTGAAGAGAAGTAGCTGAACAACCGCCGCCTCTCAAGCGAAAGATTAAGGCCAAATTGTCTACTTTTCTCAATAGAGACTGCGTTGTGACGTATTCATCCAGTTTAGTGTTTCTGGGGCATCTTCCTCTTTTTCGCTTGACCGTAGAGGATGCTGATACTTAAGCGAGAAAAGCCGGTCGAGTTGATTTCATTGATTGAATATCCACAACGTAAGTTCTAACGAAAGTCACCTAATGGTAAATGAGCAATGCTGGTGCTTCAACGCCCATAGGTAGGTCAGATTGAAAATCTCATTCATGAAGTACCGCTCACTCGCTTGCTGCTATCTCTGAAACGTTGACAAGGAACAAGCACAGACATACTCAGTCAATTGAGGTGATCCATTGTCCAACTCTCGCCAATGTGTGTACGCAGTATGGCCGCACCCACTCGGCAAGGGACAAGTTTGCGCATGTTTATACATGTTTGCGAACGTCCACTGATGACGCTATGTTGTGCATTGATCATTTGTAGGCGATTGACAACATGTTAAAAGTAACGTCACCCGGTTAAATGGGTTTGTTGTTTAGTTACTAAAGCAGATTTTCAGTTCCATAAGGAATTGGGCGCTTCTTTTAAAAAATTCAAATGTTTTACCATTAGTAACTTTTATTCGCTGACTGTGGGCGCATACGGACACTCGTAGTAGCGTGAGTCAACCTTTTCGGGTGTTACAATGAACAGGCGGACATAAAATGGATCTTTACTAATAAAACAGAGATTAAAGCGTTTCCATAAACGTCCATAATGCGAGACTTTACTTCGGTACGTCTTGTCGATATTCAGCGGTAAGAAAAGAAGAGAAGCAGTTCAAGTTGGCTCTTTTAGAATTGTTCAAATGACCCAATCATAGGGTTTCCAATGAAGCTGATTCCAAATGGACCAAATGGAGACATACCAGAGACAGCTTCGTCAGCCAAGTAGGGTCGCTTCAACGTGTGCATTACTCCGTTGTCCGTAACGCCCGTATCGCATTGCGTAATTGTCGGCTGTCCAAACTTTAAGCAACATTCCGAACCGGATATAGCCACATTGCGTCCATCCAAAGTTGGATAGGTGTTACGACCTGTGAAGTCGAACGGATCGGACGTCAACTCGTGACAGCAATAAGGCTCTGCAAAATGCAAAAATCCGTTTTTAAAAAAAACCAAGTGAAGTTTCGCGCGTACTGGTCAAAATGTGATTGCCAATGAAACTTTGCAGCTTCTTCTTGTCGGCAAGAAGATCGGCCTTCCTTTTACCGTCGAACGCTTCGTCGAAACTCGAATCCGTAAAGGTCATCACCGTTCCCGAAAATGACGGGTCGTTCAATTTGCTGTCCAAGCCGGATGCTTCCACTAACGTGGTAAATTGGGACAGCGATTTGTCCCTTCTCAAAAGTTCCATAAACGTCTTTCCATATGGAGGCAATGGCTTAAGCATAAATTTGCATATGAATCCAAATAGCTCCAAAAAGTACCTTTCTTATGTGATACAAAGTACCGCCGCAAGCAGCTCCTTCCCAACTGCCAAGTTTGGCGCAGTTAACACGTCGAGTCGGCGATCGGGAATTCAAATTCGTGAAGAATGGGAATGACGGTTTCGACACTGTAATCTTCAACGGTTCTTTGGCCATTGAAGTAATCATCTGCGAGCCGTCGTTGTCAGACTTTATGTCGCCCGAAAAGACGTAGCGTGAAAGTTCGTTTCTCTTCTCAGCGCTGCTCTTGTCAGCCAAATCCTGACGGGTGGTAAATTTAAAATTTAATTTGCATATGCAAATTAAGTGTTCTACTACCTCGAGCGCGTACGGCGGAGGAATTAGCACGCTGACACTTTTGTCCTTGACTTCATTTGCCAAACCGCTTTCTACCATCATTGAATGCATCTTAGGAGCTGCCGTTGCAAGATTTTCAACTGCATCGAGCGCTTCAAAAGGAAAAGATGGTTTTTTTAAAAAATTGTACAACGCTTACTCTGCCGCGGCATGAAGACTTCGTCAATGGTATGAACAACGCCATTAAGAGCAACTAAGTCCTTGTTGGAAACAGTGACGTTATTCAACAGGAGATCTCCCGAAGGGCTTAGCGTAGCTCTGATCAAAGTGCCAGCGTTGCTTTCGAGCAATGTTCGGCTGCAAAAGCCTGTACACCACGGGAAAAGGCTATCTTCCGTCCGGCTGATCAAATCTGCGCCGCAATACAGTCGAGGAAGAATGAAGAATTGGACAAAGTCTGCAACGAAAGAAAACAAGGTAAGCAAAGAGAAAATATCACAATAGACAACAGACATATTAATAGGATGACCACAGTGGTGGTACAGTAACAGTTTTAACTCTTAGAAAGCATCGTTCCTCGTTACGAAAGGAAATCTTAGCACTTTGCTCCCAAAGTAGCAAAACGAATGAGAAACAGCCTTATAGCTTGGGATGTACGGTTACAACTTGCATCTTGGCGTATTATAGAAATATACCAATAAGGAGTAGGTCACCATGGATGCCTAACGGCATTCCGATAAGAGGAATCCGCAAAAATCCGCCAAAGCTACTTCGGGGCGTAAAAACAAAAAATTTTCCCGCCGAACTGTCTTAATTCGGTGACGGTCATAAGACCAAAGTCGAAATCCCGAAAGTCGAACTTCAAGTATGCTTGGGAAGCCGAGATGATCAAACGCTTAAGTGAAGTGGTACTACTGTGGGTGCTTTGTACTTGTAGTTGCTCAATCGGGGATACCTTTCGGCCATGAAGGCATCCTTAGCTGAAGTTTGACTTTTGGGGTTCGGGATTTCGAGTTTCACTCGTATAACCGCGAGAGTAATCCCATCGATGAATAGTAGCCGACCCTTTTCGACTTTGAACGCCTGATTTTGTGGCCAGCGCTCGTCTGGCAAAACTAACCTTAACGCCTAAAGAAAAGATGGGTGCATAAGTAAGGAGTTGAACCTTTGGCAAATCAGTCTCCACTCCTAATTGACTGGACGCGTTATATGCGTATTAAGCACCGTGTGCTGCTCCTCTCTAAGGTTGAGATATCCTATTTTGACTAATCAACTGGAAGGATGGTTTGTCTGAGCTGGCTCATTATGCAAATGAGCTTTGGAGAAGCCATAGACAAAATAGGCAAATGCGCGTATGTCATATCTACCTTTGTAGCAGGACGCCTGCGATCTTATCTTGTGCTGTTGGTCTTGAGGCAGTTTTGTGAACGCGTCGTCGGTGAAGGCAATTACGGTAAGCGACTCTGTCGGGCTTTGAAGTTTCTTCTTTGTTTCCTCGTCGATCACTGCAATTGAAAAGTGAAATAGTTTCAACTGGATCCAAAATAGAAGAGACATTGAACTGTCGTCGCCCTCTCTGCTCAGAGCTTGGCAAACACAAGTACTAGTCAAACATGTCGCTCAAAATAAAAGAATACAACACACCGGTCGGAGCTGCTAGAGCACATGAATGAATGGCCGAGAGAGAAAGAGAAGAGGGCGTAACTCAATTCAGCCGGTTTTCAATTGAAAGGAAAGCAACCTACGAGAGACGAAGTAGCGAAATTTGGGATTCGAACTGAGCAAGTCCCAAATGGAGTCGGCTGCCGGTTGAAGCATTTGGTCGACAACGTGAATAATGCCATTGCGGAAAGGTTGATCGCTCTTTCGAATTCGAACACAATTTACGGTGACCGTCTAAGAATAGAGAGTGGCAATTGAGCGCGCGAGCAAACAATGGGAAAAAGTTTAACACGCACCTTTCCAAAGTCTCCGTGATGCCTTACTACAAGCTTGCTGTCCTGCCTGAGAGTATGCAAAGGCTCGTTGTCGTCCATGTCGTAAGTGTGCACCATTCCTTCAACCATTCCATTCATCAAAATATCACGGATCGGATGCATCGTGTCGCCAGTTTCGAAGACAACAACTTGAGAAATTTCATTAGTTGCCGATGACGACTCGGTCAAAGCCTCATTCGTTGGTGCAAAGATGGTCACATTCTTATCTTTGTACATGTCCGCCAAGCCGGAACGCTGAAAGGCATTGGCGAATTGGGTCAACTGCAGTTCATTCAGTTTGTCCACCAAAGGGCTCAGTTGAATTTCTGTAATCAAAAAGGAAAATAACCAAAAGCGTTGGTCTTTTCGAAAATGTTTTCATTCATCAATCACGAGGCCCCTTTTGGCCTTCGTAGACTTGCATTCAGCCTATGGACAATCAATCAACGCGAGAGCGTTGCTTCCGTTGGAATTTTGAAACGACAAACAAGAAAACTAATTGGCAACCTTTTCCCCGGACGATGAATTAGGAGCGCGTGCTTTTGATCGATCGCAAAGCAACGTTATCCCCCCCCCCAATCTCTTAGTGGTCGTACGCACATGGCGCGTTTCTATCTAAGGCACAGAGGAGGGCCTATAGCTCGCGAACGCTTGAGGCAAACTTGTTTTCTTAGCGCACCCATTAAGAAGGTCAATGGCAGTCTCGTAAATAACCACTGGTCACGCTTACTTTGCGAGCAACCTCTTTCTCCGAAGACTCGATCAAATCCGTGGCAGCACTCGTACACGACCGTTTTGCTTGTCTCCACATTCTTAGACGTAACGGTCGATTTGCATACGTACGCATTCTGATAATAGTTGCAGGAGCATTTTGTCCTGTTGCCTTTGTAATCCGTTGTTGTTTCGTTCGTGTACTCCCGTTTACAAACATTCGGTCTACAATGGAAATCCAATAAGCGTTGGAAAGAGCGGTCCATCTCCTTCGCTCCTTTAGCGTCTTACCCGTTTAGCCACGGTGTACCGACGGCTGAAATTACGAGATTCGCTCCTCCGTATCGGTCCCCGTAGAAATGGCACAATGACCATGTTGACCGAGCGGATAGCGAAATAATGAACAGCGCAAATAGTGATGTTAGCTGCATGCTGCCGCTGTCAACCGAACTTTCGCTGCCGTAACTGGAAGGTCCATCACCAGCGCTTGCTATTTATGCCTTGTGGTGAGTCATCAATGCTCTATTGACAAATCAAAGTCAGTCGGCGCCTACTACCTTCGTTGCCTTCACGTGATTGGTGGCGCTGCTATCGGCGTTTTGGAGTTTTCTCGAAATTTCTCTTGCCAACCAACGACGACGACGACGACGACTCGTCGACCTCGTGATGACTAAGCTGCTCTGTGTTCGATGTTTACTAAGCCAATGTTGGTTGGGCCGAGTCTTTCCAATATAATCGACATATCATTGCGGATGGCCGACTACGGCGCCGGCATTTATCATTAGAAGCAATCAGCTGACGATTTCTTTCAATTGGTCATTCTTAGCGAATGTGCTGATGGAATCTAAGTGACTATTGAAAATGACGTCACTACGGCTGCTTGCCTTTTTTGGCACGCTTGTCTGTGTGCGCGCGTTCAACTCTTGATATCTCTTAAAGCTAACCAAGACGAGATCGAACGATGCGTTGACCACTTTGAGAGGCGGTCGGTGTTGTGTGTGAGTTAGCCGCTCTGTTTGCGTTCAACGGAGCTGAGAAGAAGGACGAGTTTGCTTTTGAATAATATTAATTTTCCAAGCGGCCAAACGCCTTCGCGAAACGGACGGCGAACTTGCAAAGAGCGCATCGCTCTCTCTCTCTCTCTTCGAAGCGTCTACGTCTTCAGAGCACATCTGCATGTTCCCGTTTGGCGAAAAGTGGGGTAACATTTCGCCAAAGCTGCAAAAAGTGCATAAATTATGTTCTTGCTTAGGTTTGGGTTGAGTGATGAAAAAAGAATGTTCCGCGCGGTTGCGAAGGTTAAAAGTAGACAAGTTGCGCGTTTTTAGTATGTATTAAAAATTGTAATATTTAAAATTTATCGCCCCTACGACACGCTGCGCACCAACGGAACGAGCGCGCGTTGATCGAACAGCGTCGTCGTCGTCGTCGTCTCTCCTCCAATTTTGCCTATATCGTCAGTTGGCCTTATTATGGCGTTTTCTATGTGCGTCCCGTGGGACGCCCCGTTTTGCCGTTTGGCAACTTGTTTAGCAAAAGCAGTCTCTCTTTGAAATCCCAAAGCTTTAACTAAAATAATCGTTATCCATCAACGCTGGTGGACAAAAGTGCCGCGCCTGCTTGATTTAGCGGTCTATTAAAGCTTAGCATAACTTTTAAGGGGGTTGTCAAAGGGCTAAAAAAACAGTCGTCGACTGGCCAGGCGACCGTTGCCTTCAGCCTTGGACCAGCCGACGCCATTTGTACTCTCCTTAGGGGACGAAAGGTCGTTTAGCAACGTTCAACGACAACGNCGCATCTGCCAGGGACGCCCTTTGGAAGCAATGCTTTTTGTCAATAAATGGCCCCTAATGGATTACGGCTGAAGGGTACGCATAAGGTTCGACAATATGGCGTATAATGTGGTCTACATGTCCCCGTACGCCAAGACAGGCGCGCGCATGACTTGATTGATGAACGGCTGAATAGCAGGCGATGCTTTGCGCGAAAACAGCTATTTTAAAAAGTATGAATCCGAACGAAAAAGCGGACGGATGCCCAATGTTCGACACAAGCTACTCGTGCTTTGCACGTCCTGGTCACGTGCGTCCATATGGTAGTTGTTCGCCAGACGACTTTTGCTTGCATGGCTGTTTAGTAATATTGAGCGCCCATACGGCGGGCTTTGTCCATATACCGATTTACAAATCGTTGGATACGCTGTAGTAAGTGGACGTATTTAAATGAAGATGATTTAGTTGAACGGAGACTGCTCGATTTGGCCTACTTTCTTTTTTACGCGTCAGACCGAAGGCGAAAGGTCAAGATTTTTTCCAACATCTGCCGGACGCGTTGTCGACCTGTTGACAAGGTGTGACGCGCGACCATATGGGCGTATTTTCCCTAAAATAGGCTATTGGTCATCTGCGTTGGACAGCCTTTGACGGTCGCGAGTACGCTTGCGTCTGATGCACTTGAATACGTAAGAAGAACCCCTGAGGCGTCAATTGCTCATTTTGTCCCCTTTGCAATGACCGGTTTGCGGTTTGCATAGACGGAGGAGACAGTGGCAGCCAGGTCAGGCAAGCGTACCCTTTCAGTATAAGCAAAGCTGCTAAGTGTTGCCCATTAGTCATAGTAGGTACACCCACACTGATTAAGCCATCCTCACTTAGTCAGTGCAAACAATATCCGTTTGTATGCCTTAAGAATTAGCCGTTCTCATATTGGTTTAAAGTTTGTCATAGTGGCAACAGGCGTCAGATGGGTAAGAGGAGAGGTAAGTTTGAGTTAAATTATTTTTCCCGCTGAGTAAAGTTCATTATTATATATCCGTTGGGAAAACTCTCTCTGTCTCTCTTTTTGTTCATTTCCACAGTAGGCTGAAGGCGAGCAGTGGCAGCAGGTTGCGTGCACAATTGTGCCCCGTATTAGTAGGTCAGCTTCTCGGAAAATAAAAACACACCATATATGGGCGTTACAGAATTTTCGCATTTCAAAGCCGCCTAATGTCGGCAAAATCAATTCGAGCACATCGAAGTTGAACGCCATTTGTTGTCTCCTTCATTGGAAAATGAGGTTTAACGTTAGGCAAGTTCGATGTACGATAAAAGGCAATGAAAAATCAAAGCGCCAATATTTCTCTCTCTCTCTCAATTAACCGCTATCGTTGAATAGAAATTGTTTTTGCTCAGTCGGTTCGCAATTACGAGCAAAGGGAAAGTTTAAAATGTCGGTCGGCCCCTTAATAAAATTGGTAATGCAATAAAGTGATCGTTGACCAAATATGGCGTTCGGCGTTTGTTCGCCGCCGAGCGAGTAACGGTCCGCTAATGACGTCCACTCTCAAACGCGATGCCTTTCGTTCGTGTAACTGGACAATATTAGGACTGCACACACCATTCAGCTGAGACGATACGAAGATCCACTGCGAATGCGACCTAACGTTGACTCGTTTGGCGAAGTGCTGCCCCGCTTGTAAATGATATTTTTTTATTTGGCGCTTACTTAGCCTACTTTTATCCAGTGAGTTTCTTGCCGTCTATTCAACAAGCGAACGCGCTTCCCTTCCCTAAGGAAGTTGGGAAAAAGTTTTAAAAATTTCTTTCTATGCAAATTATTGCCTACTGCCGAAGTTCTACTATTCTTTCATCTTATATCTAACACATGTTACCATCGTTGTGGCCTTAATTCTTTTTGTTGCATAGTTAGCAAGGCTATACTTCCCTCCGTACGCTGTTGTTGCTACGATAGGTGTCCGTATGTTTTCATTTTGAAGTAACGAACTTCCCCTATTTATTCGACAACTTTAATTCTTGCCAGTCCGAATGCTTTATGCGAGAATTAAAGTTGTCAAATGAATAGGGGAAGTTCGTTACTTCAAAATGGAAACAGTACGCTATGATAATTTTTATGCAAATGTTTGTTTTGAGGAAAAATGGCTTGTGTGTGACATCGTTGTTTTCAAAGGGCAAATAATCCATAGCCTTTTGAGCCTTTCTACTTTCCACTAAGGAGATGCATCAATCTTTTAAAGTACGATTCATCAGGTAACTTAACAAGGCAATGAGTTGTAGCATGTCCTTGTGAGCTTTTGGCTGACTCGCAAAGTCTCGCGTGAAATGCGTAGAGAGCAGAGGTTTGGTTGGTCTGCAGGAGCAGATGGAAGCGGAAATTGAAAATATGTTGATCAGATTGAGTCTCGCAGTGGAAACGCCTACGTCCTTGTGTCGATGGCATTGGCGAAATTTTGTCCAGTTATGAATGATTATACAATTTTAACTACTTAAACAATAAATACGGGCAGCTGCTTTCAGTTGGCGAAGCTTAGTTTTGCTTCGCCTGATTCGTCTGCCAATTAAAGCCAGATGGGCGCTTTCCACTTGAGAAACGCAATTCCTGTTGCGCTAATCAATGCAGGCGATTTTAAGAGACGCTTTGCCTATCACCTTTCGTTTAATCAGCCTATGTATGCAAATAATAGTTACCGGTTACTACGCTTCCATCATATTAATAGTTGGACTGCAATTTCGCTAAGTATGCGCAGCGGGAAAGTTATTGATGCCCGTTTGGGGCGCAACAACATTGTTTAAACTATGTTTTATTCCAATGAACATTAAGCATACTAAAAAAAGTAATATATGCACCACTTCGCCTATAGATACGCTAATTCAGGTTAGCTTTGACAAACGCAGCTGCTTTACTCGTTTTATACGGTCCGTAGGTGCGCGGATAAGCCTTTCCGTGTGTTGTAGGACAGTTGATTAACCGTTAAGTCCATGTTTACCGCTCAAAGCGCAGCAGCTGATCTTCATCTTGTCAATTCTCTTTTTTATGTGTAGTGCTTACAAAGGTTTAAAAAATAGCGCTTTGTCGAAAAGGTGTACATCCTCTTCCAAGTGTTTGTCTGCTGCTGCTAACGAGTCAAAGTTGTTTTTGAGATGGAGCAGCGCTTTTGACTGATTAGAGAGACGAGCTTTCTGTCGGCATTTCAAAGCGGATGATTCAACGCTATTTTGCAAGTGAACTTCTTGTGTCAGCACGACCAATTGAAAGGCGCATTGCAGAATTCTATGAATCATTCATTTTGCCAAGCAGCTGCCCGAAAATGAGTAGTTTAGATAATGTCACCTGCGTTTCCCCAAGAGTGGAAGGAAAGAGTTGTTTGCTCATACGCGCAAGTTGTTGACAAAGCTTAGAAGGATAATGATTAATCGATGTCTGTTTTCCTTTTTTTAATTCGGCAGTTTTAGTATTTAAAATACAGTATACCGCCGTATATCTACAATTGCCTTAAATTGTATCTCGCTAACTCTTCTCCTTTTGTCCCTTTGCAAAAAATCTAAGACTCTGTTCTTCTTCGAGTTTTGGCTGTATGTTATAGCGATGTTACAGTGTTTGCTTTTACTTAACAATAAGTCACCCTTGTATAGCTGCTGATTAAATATGCACGATATTCACCGTTTACTGTCGGCGACATAGTGTTCCGAAAGATCTGAGTCATCTATTCGTTTATTTTAATCTTTTTCACTAAATGACCGTCCAGACTCTCTCGTGTTGACAGGTGGAGGCTGAAACTCGAAAGCTCCGAACTTAGAAATTATTTTTTCTCAACGGGCACTACTGTAAATAAAAGCTATAACGCGAAGTGACGACAAGAAAGCGGATAATACTGTGTCTAAACCGAGAGAAAACTGGCGGCCGCCCTGATTGGTCAGCGACCAACCTAATATGTTAGCAGAGTACTTAAAGCGCTTGCGCAACTTTAAAACCAATGCTGGACTATTTGGATGCTTAAGGTTGAAGCTGCTGATCACTTTTTCTGACTGAACCTGAGCATCATTAAAAACGTTTTCAATGCGCTAACCTGACTATCACCACCTGCATAGGCTGTTGGACGGCTGTCAAACGAACTGCGCTCTGCAGTTGCTGCTGTCAGCCTGCAGCGCGTACGATATTCTGTGGAGATCACTCTGGGTGCTGTACTACAAGAAAATGGTTTCGACTACGATATGACGAAGGGATTCCTAATGGCGGTGTCCTTCTGGAAATAATAAAACTCGCTGCCATCTGTCGCACGAGCTGCCGGCATCAAGTGCTTCAGTGGCAGGAAATACGGAACAAAGAATGGTGTAGCCTTTTAATGCTCTCATTGGTTGAGGCCGCGTGGCTACTCACGGCAGACCAATGTGATGCCGTCAACGAAGATATGTTGGCTAATGTGGTAAGGCTCGTCAAATACGAGCATTGCCAACTGACACGATGAAACCGTGCAGCAACTATCGGCTGAGGAAAAGGAATGCATTTCAACGCACTGATTAGATACGCACCTTAACTGCCAATGATATGGCATTGCAGGTGAAGATACGTCGGGAAATGTGGCAAGACTCGTGAAATAAGAGCCAGATAAGCATCCGCTTGCTCGGCAGGACGTTTGATAATGACATGCGAAAGCAATCCCCCACGATGATATCCATGCGGCTGACGCGAGCCTTATTGTATTCATCCATGTGTTTCCTTGACCACGCGTTGAGGAACAGTTTCTGCTGCATCGCGTATGTAATGAAATCGCTTGAATTTTCTTTTCCCTCAGTCGCTTAAAAATGAACTATAATAAATATTGAAAACAAAGGCAATAGCACAAATCGGTAGAGCGGAAAGCGAGCTGGCTTTGAAACAAGCAACCGGAAGAGATAGTAAGCGGACGGGGGTTTACTGGACGCCAATCGCACCATACTGTTTATTCCGCCGAAGACGGGAGACTAAGCGTGCCGAAAACTGAATAACTATTAATATCTTGCCATTACGACGGGTTTTTCGTAAATAAGTGTATAATATGAAACCTTATATTCCAAGTTACGGGTTTAAAACTGTTTCCGCAGTAATCTAATACGTGTGCGCATCAAAATCCCACTGTAAATGGGGCACTAGGCGCGTACACCATTGTCAGCAGGTTTCAGCATCTGCGATCAGCTTTGAAAGGCATCCTTGGGGATACTGTAGCCTTTTGTACCTGAATACAGTGTCCAACTCACGAGTTTACCGAGTTCGCTCGCAATGCTGCAACTTTTAATTCGCGAAGTGAATATACTTTTCCGATTCGACGCACGCTTTCCTTAAAGTACGGGAGCGTTATTAGCTAAGCAGGAAAAAAATCATGCATCGGATGAATAAACTAATTAGTAATATTTTGTATTTTTAATTAGACGCGGTATTTCCTTAATTATAAAGTTGTCACGGCAAAGTGTAGCGATACGAAGTTCGGTATGCATCGTAAACGAGCGTACTCCGCGAAAGTGTTCTAATCTTATAAACTTTCGTACGCACTGATTCACTTGCGGGAATCTCACGCTTAAATTGATCAATGGCAATCCTTTCATTAATGGAAAACTGACCTATGTTAAAATGCTCAGCGGTTTCATCTGCTGGCCAATTATTGAAAGGCCATTGTTCCTTGAGTTGACAAGAATAAGCTTATGCGCAACCATTCGCATTGCCGCTTATATAGGATTTACGCTGCTGCGCAGTGCAGAAACTTGTAAGCGCCCAGAAGAGTTTATTGCGAATGGAAACAAAAGTATCAAAATATATGTAGCGCGTCTTGCGTTACTGTATGGAATGCAGGTACGTTGGCTGATATAAAAAGCCAAAGAGGACACCGAAAAGTTAGTGCGTGTCGCCTCGTGTGAGTGCAACGTTTGCTTGTTCCCAAGTCGCCTGGTTGAAGTAGAGTGCACTGTAGCACCATTTCGTTATACCGTTGGCTCCCGTATCTGCTTCTATTATCGTCGAGTGTAATAAACTTAATTAGTCAAGCGGTATGGGTAAGGAAGATCGTAGTGGACGAAAGGGTGCCGTGACCAGCCCTCCAGGACCTGCTACATATAGTTTGCCAGCGTACAACTGCGTGCGCCTCCAACATTTGTACTTGTTGAGTAATAAGCAGCTTTGATAACGTTATACAAGGCACAATAGCTTGTAAAATATTATCCAATCATGGGGCAAATCACTTATATGATGAATTGCCCTTTCGTGCTACCGTAGCGGAAGGTTTGCTGCGGCTCCGGAACTGGTCATGAACGTGTTCCCCTATCAACGAACGGGATATCAATACGCTTTGCTTCAGTGACCATATTGTTTTATTATCAGTTCCAAGCCGTTAGTCACTGGTCATGGACCAAATTAAAATATCGTCGTTAACCATTGTGTCGCATATCGTCAACTATCGCTCATATCATCAGTCACTGCGCTCTACAGCTAGCGCATATTAGCGCCTGCAAAGCAGCAATACAACCCAACTACCAAGCGTCAACCTACTAACAAAACAGACGATATCATTTTATTCTTACTGTAGTTTAAAGGATACTCAGGCTACGTAGGATATGAATACCAAGGTTTAAACGCGTTTTCTACCTGCATTCGGTTTTGTTTAGTGAAAAAACCCTATTAAATAAATAGCCTTAAATCAATGTTATTCAGTGTCCGCAGATTTAGACGATTAAACGCGTACCGGAAAAATGCCAACCTTAGCGCTACTGTTTCCAATAAAATTCCTTGAAGCACTGATTCATGCGTTTCACTTCGTTTATTCGTCATTGATTATTCAAACAAATCGTTTTCGCGTCAGCAGTACGCAAAAAGTACTTTCTGCCACAAAGCAGAGCTGTACGTCGCGTAGGCGAGCATTTAATTCAAAACCTAGCTGCTAAAGAAGTATCGCCTATTTTGCAATGCCGTTTTGTCCTTTGCGACATCGCGTATTGCTGACAATTATAGGCATTGCAGGACTGCCGTGAACAAATTTTCAAATATTGTCCGAACATACTTGTGAACTTTTTTTTTTGAAAACGTCAATTTAGCAGGATTACAAAATAAAGCTCCACGCGCTGCATGGGGTTGCTTTTTCAACGAGTTCGGAGTGATCTTCACGTGAATTTCGTTGGTACCTGCTCATCCTGTTTGTATCGTACCCCTCCCCTGCACCGACAGATTGTGGTCGTTTCTTTGGGTTACATTTGATCAGCATGCGAGGTAATGCCACTTTACGAAGTTTTGTTTTATTACGGAGATGTGAAATAATGTTTTTATTCCCCAAAACAAGGTATCCCGATAGTTTCACTCTTTCCTAATATCGGCCTGTGCCCCCAGGAATTCCCCGTTATTCGAACATGCATTAGCTGAGTTTTACAAAGCGATACTATATTTAAGTGGTACGATCGTTGGGGCAGCTTCTCCGTCTCGTTCCAAGAAACGGTGGTGTCCGCTCTGCTGCGACCGATAGTGTTATCCCCATCCATGAGGGCGACATTTACCTCGACATGCCCGTAAGTTGCGACTTTTACTTGTGACGTATGATAGCAGCTAGTCTTGTCGACATGCGTTGCGTTTCAGTTATTTCCCATCTCCTTCACCAATCGTTGGAAGCTGCTATTCCAGATAGGCATTTTTTGCGGCGTCCCATTTGCGGTGCCCTTCTACGGTCTACGAAGAGCCTTGATGAAGAAGTACTAATTCCAATTGTCCCTTAGCGTAGTATCATTAACGCATTGGCGTACATGCGCGACCGCCTTTAGTCTTTTATCTAACAGGTGTGTGTGTGGCATTATTTATTTTTACATTATCCAGTAAACGAAGCGAGCGCAAGTTTCGCACAATTGCTACACGCAAGTAATGGACCAGCGCTGTCGGAGCGAAGCGCAAATGTTGTTGAAAGAAGTTGCGAAATTATTTCTGCAGCTTGACGTACGTGAGCATCATTAAAATTTTGGCAAATACGTTCGGCGTCTTTGGCCTACGAAATTGGACCTTGACGGCCAGTGCTTCCAACGTTTCTTCTTGAATTTTTTCGATGCTAGCCGCGTCTCGAAGTCCGGGGCGACCTGAGGAACAAATGAGCTCATTAGAAAACGACCAGACAATTTTTAGCATGCACATACTTGGGCATAGCAAGCAGATGCTGCAAAGTAGAGAAATTTCGCTTTTGTTAATTTCCGTCTGCCTCATGAGCTTCACCAAACGATTGAACGTTGAATCGTTGCTCGTATGGGACGATGCTGAAGAGCTGTCGCCTGTTTTGCCATTGGATTGAACATACTCAAATGCTTTACACAATAGCTGTAGATCAGACAGCGCACCGTCCAGCAAAATGGCTTTGTCTGCTGGGTCAATGGATTCGTAACTGTTTATAGAGTTTGCAAACTTGGATATCCCTTCGTGTGTTATCGAACCGTCTTGTGGCTGTAGATGCTGCTCATATGCGTCAACGATGCTATTCATAAGCAGTTGCAAGTGAACGCCAGCTCGGGCTTCCTCTTCCGAATCGCCATCCTTCATTCGACGCTTTCGACACTGATCCTGCTGTACCGCTTAAAAAAGCCAAACGGCTGCTATAGTATTGGAATGCATATCCGCTTAAACATACAACTTCTGACCATGCCAAGTTGGAGGCATTTTTTGAACCGGCATGCTTGGCAGCGATTTCTGGTTAGGCGATTGACATCGCAAGTACCCTTCCTATGGCATGCGTATTCGAGACCTCGCTGTACCGTTCGACGGAAGAAACCCTTAACAATCGTAACGTAATACTAAAATTAAATTTTGGACGATCATCCTAACCTTGCAACCTTCGCAAGAGAGCACACCGTAATGATATCCGCTTGCTTTGTCATTGCAAACAACGCATCTGGTTTCGGCTTGGTTGCGAGTCTCCGTGACGACGGGATGTCTGACGGAAGAGCTGCGGCTGGACGTAGGTGATCCCGTCAGCTGATCGGAAGAGCTGTTTTCTTCGTCACTGCTGGTTATCACCTCCATTTTGCCCAAACCAACGATGCAACTTTTCGGAGAGGCAGCTGCAGTCTGTCCTTCGATGGGTTCGCTCGTGTAGGCGTAGGAATGCTGCTCGCTTTTTCTTGGTTGAACGGCTGTGAAGGCTGAAGAACTTTCCGACGATTGTCCATAAAGATACCACGGCGCTGGGAGTAAGTATGGTTCCAAATGGGTCGCCGTAGTGGCCATTTGCTGAGGAATTTGACCGCTCAGACCGATTGCATAGGGTGCAACATTCGATTGAAACGGCAATAAGTATCCGGACATTAAAAGCATTTGTTGGTGCATGTCAAGTCCATAAAAGAGCGGCTGGTTTGCGCTACCTGTGGGCACAAGCCTGTCCCATTCGTCTCTTTTTGGAGGTGTCTCCTCGAGCAAGCTGGATACGGTAAACGATTTTCTTCTTGTACCATACTGGGGTTGTTGATCTTCATTAGTAGTAGTTGACTGGCATCTTGGAGGAGCTTCATTTGAATTCATGGAAGCTGGCTGTTCCAAACAAAAGTCGTTGTCATATTTGGTAGCGACGGACGAGTCTTCTATATTTGCCATCGCTCCACGTTTTAGGAGAAGCATTTTCAGCTGGTTGTTTACCGCGAATGAGACCATCCAGCGGAAACGGTATGCAGCAGGCGGTTGGTGTTGCCTAGCCGGAAGGTCGGCAGCACATTTTGACAATGTTATCATGCATCATGCGCGTTAGCAGTCGTCGGAACCGTTGACCAATGGCGTTGTTACAATGAAGGGCATATGGTCGTCTGGTGAGCAACACAAAGGCGGATAGTCGGGGTCAGAGTGAACGACGAAAACAACTCGTAGGAAAATGGGTGAAAAACAACCTAAAAATAGATTGTCGACGACCCAAGCAAGGTCAGCGCGCTTGCGTAATGCAAGTGGTCCACATGGGACGCGGTGCCATGCCGTTTGGCAACTGCTGTCCTTCTCACTCGACCCTTTGGTTTCTGCTGCCGAACGGCAAACTTGTCTGACCTCTTGGCGGAAAGTGTTCGCCATTGTCCGACCTTAACGACTGCCCAGGTCAGCCGTCCAACTCCAGTTGCCCCTGTTGGCATGTGGTCTCGACTGGTAGTAATCCGATGGCCCAACTGTTCCCGCGCCATGTTGCCTCTAAGCAAAAGGGCTTAACTTCTTTGCTCCTTACGTACTACGAGCGATAAAGTATTTTCGTTAAGCCAAGTTCAGTTCGCTTTAAGACGCGACGTGCTCTCTAATGAAAAAACGAATACGACAAACAGCAATAGCTATCAATGTTTAAGCTTCCTATTTGCTGCCGTTTCATTCCCAAAGGATCAGACGCCTATTTGGAAAAGCAGTGGGCTTTAGTGAACAGCAAATTGATTCAAGCTCGATGCGAACATCGCCAGAAAGCTTGGCGCTTTTATCCTTACGAGTTTAACTCGGTCTCTGTGCGCTCGGGCGTAAATGCATTTAACCTAACCGTTATTCTTAATGTTAAGTTTCAATGGAGCACCTGTTGCGCCAAGCAACTTTTGCTTTTGGCTCTTCTTTTCTGGAGCCCCGAAAACGCGACGTAATCGACAGAAATATTAAAACGGAATGCAGGTACATTTCTGGAAAAACGCCGACCATCCTGTTCTGCCTTTACTGGCAAGCCTTTTCGGCTGTCTTATTCCGCCCAAGCCTAATGCTAAGCCTAACAACAAGCTTCGATAAGGGCAGAGGACAGGATGGTCGGCAAAAACCTACCGCAACCCGGCAGTGTCTTACTGTAGGCTTGTCGGCCATGCCCTTTCCTAAGCCTAAACCCAAACGTAAGCACTACGTTTCGGCTTAGGCTTAGGTAAGGGTAGAACAGGACGACCGACATGCTTGCCAAGAAGGAGTGCGCACTTTAAGGACGGCGGGGCGGCCAAGAGACAAGACCCCTTTGCTTACAAGCAAAGATGTATTCTTTGCGTTAGCGTCAACGAATCTTCAGTTTTCTCGCTCTCTCCCTTCGTTTGGTTGATCAAAAAAAAATAATAAGCTGCGAAGCCATAAGATGCCCGCAGATGACGATTAAATTTTCGATAATGTGCAGTCTGTTTGTTTTCGCGTAATCATTGCTTTCAACCTGTTTAAGCATAAATGTATTGACAAAATTTGTGTGTTACTGTTATATCCGTCGTGAATCCTTACTATGTCAGCTTACCTGCGCACACTATTGCTCGAGCTCACTTGCACACAGTTAATACGGTATCAGAAGTTAATACGGTACCTACGCCTTTATCGTTGTCGTCGTTGAACGGGAATGATAGCCGTTTTTTGCTTGCAAAGAAACTGCGACCCGTTATGAAGCGTTCCATCTTCAAGTTAATACGATATTATGCTTTCGGTGGTCAGTAAACGGTTGGTACACAACAGTGGCGACGAGGATGAGATTCACGAGGAAGTCGCGTCTGACGTGAGTAATCACTCAGCGCCGGTCCTCACTCCAACACAAATGGTGTTTCGGCCGGCTCTCGGTGAATTTGCAGTGCCTAGAGCGAAGGTGATGTCACTCGGCAAGCAATTGAAGCACCGCCAAGAAGACAATTTGAAATCAATGATCTTGTGTTTGCAAGGATGTATGACCGCAACGAAAAATGGAACTGCGGAACTATAATGGGTAAACTCGGTCGTATGATGTATACGGTTCGTACCATGGGCGGCCTGACACTTAAACGACGTGTGGACCAACTCTGCCCGCGTACAATGGTTGCTGGTTCAAGCGGTTAATACGGTATTATGCTTTCGGTAGTCAGCAAACGGTTGGTACACAACAGTTACTAAACAGCGCAAGGAAAATTGTCTTTTTTGCATTGGAATTCTAATAAACAGTATTATTGATTCGCAGGTTATTACTCTCATTTTTTGCTTGCTGAAACGGCGACAACGGTAGCGCAGCTATTGAACGCATTGGTGTGACTTAACTAAGCGAAGACGGAGAAAACTAGCGTACCAACACAAGTGACAATGTTGGAAATAACTAGTTTCGTAGTTAGAGAAACAGTCTTTCACTGCGATAAGCAATTTAAATGATGCAATGCTACTTTATCTGCTTTCCGCAATTGTCCTTATTTTCACTTAGCAGTTTCTTCGCCTATACGCCTTATTAGAGCAGTAGAGCACACGCAGAGGTGCGTAGTAAGGCACGAAGTAACTAGTTGCGTTCTGCGCTTATTCTGAATTTGCCTTGGAAGGGCGTCATCACGGTTTATTACTTGGGTTCATATATTGAACGCGACCAAACTGCTTTAAACTATGGCAGGCAAGCAAAACGACAGTGCTAATGATGTGCAGGCTAGTTGTAAACGAAATATCCGAAACAAGGCATTTCGGTGCCCCCTTTTTTCCACACTGGCTTGAGCTTGGTCTTAGGGTTGAGCTTGAACTGTGGGTTGGGCTTAGAGCTAGATTTTGGTTCAGGCTTATGTTTGCATTTGGGCCTGTGCTAAAGGCGTAGACTGTGGATACCCATATCGGAATAGCAGCATCACAGCAGCGATACCAGAACGCCGCAAGAATTAAAATATTAACGCCCGTTTCGGAGAAGCACCTTTGTAACCATTTTTTGGGCCTTTACGCTGCGGCCCCCGCCGTCGGCGGGGGCCGCAGCGTAAAGGCCCCATTTTTTTGCTGGCAGAAATTCAGCGTCAAAGTCTTATAATAATTCATGCCTTGTTTTTTTGCCCAAAAAATCTGCCGTTGAAAACAATTGCTTGATGCGTTTTACACAAATATTCACAAGGCGAACGTGTCTGTACCTGCAAATCTTTCTTGCTGTAATTGCAAGCGCGTTTGTCATTGTAACTTGCATTTATTTGGTTGCTCTGTCGTACTTAGATTGATTTTTAAGGACAATTAACCTTGGGGATTTACTCAGCTTCTCAGGCTTAGTTTCGCACCTCTCTCTCCGTTTTCTCTTACCCTCTCGGGACAAACGTTTTCTTTGAGTAGTACAAGTATCCTACGCTTTGTGAACGTTGGTTGTGGGAAATTTCGCTTTTACGAAGAAGATGGTTTTATACCATCGAAGGAAATGGGCGGGCGGGTTTCCAGTTTACATCTGCCTCTGCATAGTATTACTAGATTGAAGATTGCTGCACGTCACAAGTTCAATATTAATCAATGCATTGGAGGGGCGCTCAAAGTTCCGATTCGCTCCTTACGGTTGGAGTTTAAAAGGCGTTACGTTTGTCTACTCGGTGGCGTTTCGATACGTTCGTTTTGGATTCAATTTTTTCTCCTTTTAAGGGTTTGCCGAAAAAGGGAGCGCAGTCGCCAGGAGGTTACTTTCTCATTGTTGTGCCCGAAAGCTATGCCGCAGTCGGATAAGTTTGATTCGTTGAATGGTACAGTCGTTGTCCCCGGTTTGTTTTCTCTTTTCTTAAAAAGCGGTAATTCTTTTGTATATCGTTTTGTTTAGGGGATAAAATTGTAAAATGGGAGCCGATACTAAAGGCGGGCAGAGGTAGCGCCATCATGCATTCGTGGATATATTCAACGCTTCTTGGATACGTAAGTGTGAAACCCATAATGGGTGGCACGGTATTTGAATAGCATTCGAAATATTCTTCCACGTGCGCCTTTAAACTGCTCGTAGAGTGCCCTTGTTCAAGTTGAACGAAGAAAGTCTGAAATGGATTGTATGCCTAAAATTGGATCGATTGTAACTTGCCGAGTAAGCAAATTTCAACGTCGTTCCATTGTGTACGCTAACGACCTATCTATTGTCCAGATTTTGGACGTTACTGCTAATGAAGCGACTTGCACCATTTTGGCAGTGAAGGATAAACCTGTGCGTGATTGCTGCAGTGGAGTGATCAAGTTTGTACTTTTGCGTATATACGAAGACTCGATTTCAGCTCATTTTACAGTAAGGAGGACACTGTACCAAGGAACAAGAAAGACGTAAATGTGCTCAAGTTCGTTGGCTTTCGAGACATCGTTGTAGCTAAAGTAGTAAGTTTTTCTTTACATAGAACGTCGAGTCAGGCTAATCTAATGAAACTTTGAGCTTTGAGCTTTTACCAGCAAATAATTACATTTTCAAACTTTATTCAAAAATGTTTTAATAAATCCAGTATAATGATGCTTTCACTCATTCTCGTTCGTCATAGGTTGGTGTAGAGCCGGGTCGAGTCTACCGTCTTTCGATAAGAGAACGTTCGTTTGGCGTTATGTTCGGTTATTGTTTTATGGGTCATAAGATGTTTGGATGCAGCAACCGCGCAATACGCTGCGAAGATTGCTGCATAGAGGAGGAGCGAAAGGTTGCTGCTGGCAGCCGTATACTTGCGGTCGGATCTCTAAGCTCGAGAATGGACGATGGTTGTACCAACGGACACGTAAGTGGTGTTGCCAAAGAAGGAAGTTCAAACAACGTATCTTAACAATAAATTTTACCCGAAGCGGTTGTTGCATTCGTTTGATAGTGAGCAGTTTCCTCGTGCAACTATCATGCCTCTTCTAATCTATGTGTGAGTACTGTAGGTGGAAAGAAAATCAAGTTCCGTTAGCCTAAGTAACCGCAAGCAGCCTCGGCTGAAGCAGCTGCTCATTTAAGGTTTAGGCATACGCTTTTCGCGCTTCCTCGGATCAACAGGACTTGATTTTAGGCGTAAGCATTGGTGCTTTCGGTAACCTGGACCAACAGAATTTGATTTTACTTCCTTCTGCAGTAGTCACCGAGCGTCTAATGGAAAAGACCTCAAACTTTTGATTCTCGCTGAACTGCAATGGAAGTCAGATTATGCCCCTTTTTCCTTTGTTGTACGCAATTCAAATGTAACGAAGCTTCAAATTATGACTCGCAGGTTCGTTTGGCCTACTGTCGGAATCGTCGCAGGTATAAAGCGGTTGCTTAACCAGTTTGACTGGCAGCAAAACTTCGTTGAGACAGTCTGTAACACTTGTGCGAAGAGTCCAATTTGGCAGCGCGTTTGGCGTTTCGCCAAAAAAACACTGATTCCATCGACAAGAACGGTACTGTTGCAATAGCGATTCGTATTCGTGATTCGCAGGTTTAAGTCGCATACTATCAATTTCCTTCAACTTTGAAACACTTTCTTAAATTGCGGAATGGACAAGCGTTTTGCAAAGGCAATTCTGTAACTTCCCGCCCATCGCGCTGTCTTGCAAATGTTGATTAAATAAAAGAACTTAACTCCCTGAACTTTCGGGTTTGCTCTTGTCCCGTCTTCAGCGAAGAGCAGCAAAAATTTTCTCACTCTGTGAATTTCGGTTAAAATAATGTTCTCTTGCGCAACGTAATGCTCGCTTTCTTCGCTGTTTGCATAGAATGCGTCTTTTATGAACGAAGCATTTTTCCTACCACGGCCAGCAGAGGTGCGCGCCAGCAGATTTTCAAAGTTTCAAACGATGTTAATGTGAACCTGATTATTTTTATCGGATTACTATACCTACGTCGCCTGCGTTGACGAAATCTTGATTGATTCGATTCCTCGGCCAGCATTGTGTCGCTTTTGAATCTATTGTTCTTTTAAAAACTCGTACGCCTATTTAAACTGCCTGCGTGTACTGGTTTTGGAGTCTTAAGTAAATTTTGTAGCAAAGCGAGCGTTCAATACACCTAGCGGCTGGCAGTTGACAAAAGATCGTTGTAAATATGTTTTTCTGCTCAATTTTCGCTCGCCTGCCTATATAACTACGTACTTTCAATAGGTGCTGATATGAAAACAAAATGAGCGCATGTATTACGGTTGAAATGCGAAATGACTGCCTATGCGCGTAGGGCCATTAGAAACTGAGCCGGCTGGCAGCTTGCCAAGGTGATAGGGGTGCTCCGGCCAGCCTGGAAGCACTTTTTAGCTGCAGCAGCGCATCCTTGCTTATACGCGTATTTTCTGGGCGACACCCAGACTAGTTGCAACGCTTGGACCGGCTGGCGTGCCGACTTGTTGTTGAAGCGCAGTTCGCTGATGAGGTGGGGTTGATTATAAACAGCTGATGCAGCGGTTCAAGTGCCCTAGCTCGAAGCGGCTTGCTGACCGTGGTCGACCGACAAACTTCGCAGAATTATCGAAACACTGACCATTGACCGTACGATTTGTCGTCTTAAGCTCCGTCGCTGTCAAAAGCAACGATAGCTCATCAGCAAACGAGTAAATAGAGACATTGCGGGTCAGTTGGTCGCCTGCAATGGGCCGTCAGTCTTTGGGAGCTGCTAGTCATACTGTCACTTGTACTTGAACGTCAAATATACTGCTCAAGCGGTTGATCACAATCGCCAGCGATCGAATTACATAACGACGTTTGGCCAACTTTGTGCCTTCTTTAGCCTCATACGTGCTGTATAAAATAACAGAAAAGGCTGGCTGCGAGAAAAGCTGCGTAAGTTGGGCGGCGGTGGGGAAGGCGCTTCCTGCTTTTCGGCCGGCCTTGGCCATGGCCTTACGGAAGGATCGTCCGTCTTCGACCGGCGACAAACAGACCTCCCCGTCTTCGGCTGACGGAAATCCAGCCGACCTGGGACGACGATTGAGCGAGTTAGACTCCCGTGAGGCTCGTCCTCCATCGCACGGTAAGACTGCCCAATGCTCGAAGAAGATAAAGGAATATTGGCTCCACCATATATTGGCTCAATCGATGCTTTTCAGGAGTAAAGGCATCGTCTAGCTATGACAGTGTTTTTCTGAATGCCGCACTGAATAGACTTCGTGGAAGGCGAGCCAACAACTTGCCCACGCAGGGTGTTAAGTCAAGCAACATGTGGCTCCGGTGGCTCCAGCCGTGGAAGTGGAGGCGTTGGAAAGCAAAGCGTTGCCGGAAATGTTCTGCCAACGGAGGTACGTCATACAATCTTAGCAATTCGCCTAACAAGTCCGCTCTAAGTTGATCTGGCATATTAAGCGTGTTATAAAAGGGGCTTTCCGCCCGTCTGGTAGTCGGCTTAGCAAAAGTGTTGTTATTTTTTTTATCTTTTTTACGAAATGTAACCAAACGTTGATCAGTTAGCAATTGGCTTGTCGTCTTCATCTACTCGGATCGAGCGCGATCAGCAGCTATGGCGACTTTTTCTTTTGGCAGATTATTCGATAGTTGCCTAAAGCTTTCAAGCTCTTATCTCCAGTTTGCCTTTGTAAACTCGATCTGACGCGTTTCCGTTTTCACCAGTTCAACTTTTGCTCAACCATTTCATTTTCCAAAGCAGCGCGCTCGTAGATACTACCTGATAAAGGTTATCGACTTGACGCATCTCTAATTGGCAAGATAGTAGGCGCCAAAAGGCCAATGCTTTGGCGAAGTGACAAATTGCAACTGTTATTTCGTCTGCATTGGCTGAAAATGGCCAATTTCACCGTGGCGACATTTTTTACATCGTCTCAAGCTGCCAGGAAATCTTTAAGCGCATTGACGGCCCAACCGAGCCCGCGATTGGGTGACATTAGCATCACTTTTCATCTTTGCTCCGTTAAACTGCGCAAGCGGTCGTCTTTCGCCGTACGCCTCTCTTCAACTTGACGAAATGTTTTCCTACTTGCAGCCGACAGCGTTGCAACGTTAGAGCGCCCTTATTTTGAACTAAATACTCTGTTGTCTTTTCGAACGCAGATATCGTTGATTGCACTCGTTTGATGCGCCGTCAACGCCCTTAGTCTGCCTTTACAAGGCATTATGCGTTCATTATTTTAGCTCTTCCTGAAGCTTAGCGTTAGGAATAACAATACTGCTTAGCAGCGTTAGAATCAAGTAATGTGGTACCTGAAAATCATTTATGATTCAAATCGAACTTACTGCCTTTTCTTCCAAAAAGGCTAATGGAAGAGAGCAATTTTGATAAATTTATTTTTTTTCTTTCGAATTCCATTGCCTTACTGTAAAGTCCAACGTCAACGTAGTTATTCAAGACGCGTATTGCAAGTTGCGCTAAAAATGTGCATGCTTTATATTGGCTACCGACTGTTGGCATCTTGTTGCGCACTTTCTTAGAAGTGGCTGATTTGTTGTTGACTGTGCACCGCTTTGCAAAGTGCCTTCGTAGAAAGCACTTGACGCGCGGCCAACCGCTAGACATTTCCAAACAATGGGCAGCGACGGTATGGAATCTGGCGCGCTGCTGTTTATTTCAGCGAAACTGCAAGCGGAGTCGTTTGCTTTTGGCCACCGCTCAAACTGGACGGAAAGCAAAACTATGCAAGAAATGTAGATAATCTCGCTCGGCTTTCCGTCCTAGTGATAATCAGGTTAAGCGTACTGTAGATTTTAAAATTTGATTTCCGGCATTAGGCGAAATGTGCAATTTTTCACCTACTAAAGCTTGTTGCCTCAAACATTTTTTTGCACGAGCTACAAAAGCTCTGTGTAATTGTGTTTTGCTTGTTTCTAATCATCCAAAAGATTTCTGGGCTGCTCGGAAAGGCAGAGATAGGTTAGATTGTTCGTAAGGGTGCACCGCCTTTTCATTCATTATTCACGAAAACTGTTGTACTGAGGTGAAAGCCGCATAGGTTTGGCGGGCAAAGGGAAAATTGATAGTAGAATCGACTCGCGATGTTTCCAACTGCCTCTGCATTTTTATTAATGATTGCCCGCTGCCGTCAGGTTGGCTGTAGCGAAAATTTTGGCGCAGCGAAGCGAAGCAGTTGCGAGATGTCATATTTGAAAAATAAGAGGTCTCTTTGCGCCTTTTTGCCTCCAAAAAACAATAGGAGCAAAAATTGTTTACCATCGCGAATTATGTATGCAGTTACCATCCCTCAAGCGACGAAATTAGCTAGATTGCAATAAGTTTTTTTCTTAAACAGCGCTGCGTGTGCATTATTCCTTTTTAGCGAGTTGCTGCGCGTGAATTCAAAATTTGTACTTGTCCAGAGGCTGCGAAGATAATTTTAGAAAATCAGTTCAAATACGTCGGATGTAACGCATGACATTTTATAGAAAAAATTTGTTCATTATAAACTTGTTCAGTTAAGGGGAATAATCACCGTGAATGCAAAGCTGTTAGCAATGGTGACGGCCTTGATCAAAAGCCATAAATGCGTAGCGAGGAAATGGGTCGAACAGAGATGAAACTGTTTTAATTAACTTTGACTTTTCAAAAACCGAAATTGCTTCATGCAACTGCTTCAATCAAGCGTTTCTACGGCTTACAAAAAAGTCGCGCCACTTCATAAAATGTCATTGTCAACTTTCAGCGCGCATTAATGTCGCGTAAAATTTTTGCGCTCTTCTTCTGCCCATTTTAGGCTCTTTATTTAATGAGTTTATTTTTGCAAGCGTTTTTATTGATTTGCCGTAAGCCGAATATCCGCGCGAATTCCGTTGGCATTGATTTTGCAACTTTGAAACGCTCTTCGCATCTTCAACGCAATTGCTGAACCATTTTTATTTGGCAACCGATTCTCTTCGGGGAATTCATTCGACGCTGTTGCCCGTTGCAAATTGTGTGACCCTTCGATATCTTGCAACCTTTGCAACTTTGTCCGCTAACCGCTGGTAACTTCTTTTCTTACAGCAAAGCTGACAATCGTTTGTCCGCCGTCCATTTTTTCCGGCGGGAAAATTCCGGGTTTTGTTTTTGACGCAAAAGTCGACAGTGTCAACATATAAAAGTCCTTTTATTACTTTCTGTTACCTTTTTGCTCCAAGTTGCCAAACAGATATTTCCGCGATTAGTGCTTACTCGGTAGCCTACAATTTTTGAACCTTTAGGCCTTAACAAAGGCCCATGTTTGGGCATCCCTTTAGCAAAGTTATCTTCAAAATGTCGGCCTTCATCTGTTTTCCTTTAATGGCGGAAAAGGCAAAGTTGCTTCGCAGTAACACAGTGTTCATATGGGCAATAGTAACAATAAAGTTAAGTCTTGCCGTCTTAAATTGCTTTGTTTTAAAATTATCGCCTTTGTTTTTTTAGTAGATCGATTTGTCTGTTTGTTGTTTTTTATCCAACTCGCGTTCAGCGAATTGGGGCAGTTGCGAATTTGTTGGTCAGACTAAAATTAAGTAACTGCGCATTCGTTAACTTTGGAAGTTTAATTCCATTAGTGTTCAGTAAAGGTGCTCTCCACTTGAGCTCATTATGTTTCGAAAAGAGCAGCGACGCTTTAAGTTTCATCAACCTCCGGTAATGTATGCGTATATGTTTGATTAATGCCCGACGGGATTGTAATCTAATATTTGACAACGAAAGGAGCCGACGAAATGAGATTGCTAGCGGCCGCCGCAGGCCGGATTCAATGACCATAACGGGCTTGCACGTTCTCAACGAGTTTTAATCGATTTTTAAAAATTTAAACTTTTAAACTATTAGCGTCGCTTCCATTTTGTCGTTTGCGTCGACGCGCTGTTTTTTTTTTTTTTTTGAGGGCAAAATTTTGAAAGAAATTGAGTTATTGCGTGATGTTGAGTTTGAAGTTTTCCCGTTGGCTTCTTCGGTTTATTTGTCATCGGCGATGACCGCGAGCAGTTTGTAGGCAACGTTTGAACGGGAGAACATCCTTTGGGATCATTTGCGTCACCGTATTATTTCAATTTAAGAAATGGCAAACAATTTGCCGTCGCCCTCCGTGACTGCTCAAATGGGCTAAATCAATTTTCGCCGCTCCAATCGACGACAGTTGTTCTCCTTGGCGAGTCATCGTCGCCTTAACTTTGAGGGTCGCTTGCGGCTTTGTTGCCGCTTTGCCGTTGAATGTTTTTCGGAAAAATAAATCCAAAACACTTTTGATCTGTCCGACAATAGGCAACCATTTGCTAGTTGGTTTTATTTTGTTGTTCAACCAAACGCCCGGTGAACTATGCTTAACCGTTGAGCTTCGATTGGGCGAGCCTAATTGTGCTTAAGTTTATTTTTGAACATCAGTTGTCCCTTATCGCAGCTTCGCCTTGTTGGCTTTTTGCCAAAGTTCTTTCATGAAACTTGTTCGCGCGAAGCGTCTCCGCGTCGCCTTGCCCGACGCCACGCCAAGCGGTTGAAGCGCGTTGGCGTGGCGTCGGTTGGCGATTCAAACATTTGAATTCAAATTTTGAACTTGACAATCATTTATGATACCTTTTTTCCGGAACCGCTTCGCCGTTCTTCTTGTTGCAACACGTTGACTCAAGCAGCTTCCGTCACATTGGGGCGTTATTAAGAAAAAGAAAAGTTATCGAATTATTTTTAATTAATTTTTTTCAATGCGTCATTTTTAAGTTTGCGCGGCACTACTACCTGTTTTGGCAGTTTTGCAAAGTTCAGTTTCAATTTTATCCTCCGTAACTGGTGCGACACAGTTCGCCTTAGTCGACGTTGCCGCCAAGTTGAAAACATGTCGCCGCATTGGGGGAGTACACATCAAACTATGATAAAAGCTTCACTTTGAGTTTCTTACGTAGAAGTTGAGTGAGCCTTCTTGGCTGTTGCTGTGAATCCATTGTTCCAAGCTGTAGTCGAAGCAGGCGTGAAATTGATTTATCCTAAAGCGTACATTATGGAATATTCTATTTTTCATGAATTAACTCTGCAGCATCGGTCGCCTGTCCAGCTAAATGTCATTAATATTAATATCTCGTACATAAGCGCGTAACAACAAAGCATTTGCTGAATATCGGTTTCTTGCATAGGTGTAACACTGTCGGCTGGCAGAATGCGTTTCCAATATGATAATGTATTTTAGAAGGACGGCTTTGTGGCGCGTTAGTTCGCTTTGCGTAGCAATAAGGATGGCCCTGAGTAATTGACGCGCTCCTTTCTGGCCCACTGGCGAAACGGAAACGTCTTGTCCGTTCCTATACGCGAGAGCGCGCGCGTTCATCTTTTTTTCTCAATGGGAGCCACGAGCACTCATTAATTCTTCCACTCGCAACTTTTGCCGGTCGTTGCAGGATGGATTCACTCGCTCAGCAAAGGCCTGTTCATTCATGCGTAGAGAGTATGTCATCAATGAGGGGGAGGGGGCGACAGAGGTGCCGTTGAACTTTGTGCTTTTTAACATTTTTGTTTCTTGACCACTTGAGCAAACTATTTGAATGTAAGGGCGGTCGAGCCGGTGGTGAGTTAACCCTTTTCATGCTAATTCGAGTTCGTTGTTGATTCCAACCTGTTAGCATGAATGAAATTTTGTTTGCGACCGCCGTTCGTAGTCGTTGCTCTTTATTCATAATTTCATGTTGTTTTAATCCGCCATAATCGACAGGTGTAGCGGGACCCTTGAAGAGTAATACCCATTGATAAATCGAGCCCATTGCTTGCTCGCACACCTGTTCATTTCGCATCCTTGTTAAGCAAAGGAATTTCATCCTCATTAGTCTTCGAGAAGCTTTTCTGTTGTCCTTTGTTCCCGTCCAGCCGGCTGACACTTTTCCCTCCTTTTTCTTCATACCTTGTAGCTTTTAAATCTTTAGCTGACGAATTGCGACTGCCGTCTACGTATTATCATGTTGTATCTTTTCGCATCGTCCTTTTTAGGCAACAACATTGTAGAGCCGGTTTTGACGATCCTTGGCCTTTGCTCAGGTCATGTCCTTGTTGCAAAGTTAATCGTAGTATATGCTTGCCACTGCGAATTCTATCATTTTTGCAAGCTACGCAATCGCAAGTAAGGACTCCATTGGCTCTGAATAGATGGATAAATTTTTATTGCTGCCCCCAACAGACCATTGTGAAGTCTTGAAATGCCTTCTCGTCGGCATTGGGACAGTTGTACGCGCCTTCAGTGTGCCCTTGTTTGCATGATGTGACTTATTGAGTTTTGTTTCAGCGAACCGCTGTTTCCATCTGCCCTAATAGGTTGTCGTCATCGTATTCGTGTTTTTAAGAATAGCATTACATGGCAACGAAACGTTGTACGACTTCTTCTTATATCGCTTGAAATATGAGCTGTTGTCGTCGTTCAGTTTCTGTCAGGGTCGACGGTTAGAATGAATGGGCAAATCAATCATTGTCAAAGTGGTCGAATTATCGCCATTTATGGGTAAATAGCGTTGTCTGTTGGTCAACCGCGCCTTCGAGCCTAATGCTCCGCAGTGTAGAGGCGACACTTCGCCGGCAAAATGCCCAATATTTCCCGCCATTGATGTGCCAAGGTGTATGCGAATTCGTGTTGATAAACTTGTCAGCCTTCTTCCGTATGGTTTAAAGCTTGTTTGCCCAAGTCCATTAATTAGCCGGTTACGCAATACTCTGCCGCACGTCTGATTCCTTTGGGCTCTTAGCGGAACTCGTTCGACTGAAAGTTGAGGACGCTTCCTTGCTTGCTGGTAAACATAAATTTAAATGAGCCTTCCTGCTGTTCTAATCGTCTCTACGACGTTTCCCGTTGATAATAGTGAGTTCCACGCTCCCGTGCTTACTCTGTGACCTAACCGCCAACGACCTTAATTATCCTTTTAATTTGAAAATCTCGTCAGTGACGTAATGGACGCATGTTTCGTCATCATGTCAAACCTATTGCCTTAAATGCCTTCTTGGAAGGCTATTTCTCCGTCCGTGATGATTGGAACTCTTCTCCTGTCGTCTGTTAGTTTTGGGTCAACTGTACTTTTGTCTATCCCATTTTGAGCGATTGAAAAGAGGTAACCCTATAGAAGAATTTGCCCTCCTTTATTCTGTCCCTTATTTTCCATTTGGAAAGTCGCCATTGGACGCTTGGGATTTAGAGATGATACATTTGATGTAGGCGCATAGCTTCGCTTCTTCGGTGATGCGATGGTATTGTTGTACTTTGATCGGCTGATGCGGGCGCTCGTTTGCTTCCATAATGCAAACTTCTCCGCAATCAACTGTGCCGGTCGATTATGTCCGTGTATGCTTTGTCAGCTGGTTAATGTTTTTCTTTTCAGTGGC
Organism: Trichuris suis; assembly: GCA_000797535.1. Lineage (NCBI taxonomy): Eukaryota > Metazoa > Nematoda > Enoplea > Trichinellida > Trichuridae > Trichuris > Trichuris suis. The sequence goes on along the minus strand of KN538376.1, from coordinate 1,091,043 downwards.
GAGGATCGATTTGAAAAATATGGTTGAGCCGCCCGTGGAAGAGTTATCCCGCGATGCCGAGCGGACTAAGGAGAATGCCAGGCACGTGTCCGAGGCGTCAGTGGGTGCTGACTTATCCCGCAGTTTCACAGTCGGCGTACACTCAGCCATTTTGGATATTCCGCCTAGCAGAGTAACAAACGTTCCAATTGTTAACATACCGTCCGCTGATGGGACACCAGTGAACCCATTGAGGCGTCATCCTCCAAGGGATCAATGGCCCTCGTCTCCTCCACCTCCGTACGTGTCCGTCGTGACGACCAGTAGCAAAAGTTCTGGCACCGTCCACAACGCGTTGATTGTGCCTTGCAGCGAGATTGGTAAGTGGAATCTTTATCCTCCGTACAGGCTTAGTCAATCGGTAGAGGGGTTTGTCCAAAGAAAAAAATTTCATTAGCCTTATAAGGAGTTCAGTTAGACTTTTCGGCGCCCTTTCTATTGTGCGCTCGTTTGGTTCATTGACGGCAACTCAGCGTTTGTCGAAACGCTTTGTTGGGTCGCCGCTACCGAAAAGCGCGCAATGCTGCTGCAATAAGCGCATCCCCTATCAAATACTGGGCATTGTTTGCACTTGCGCTTCCCTGCTTAGTTTCCTTGATACGCGGTTGTTATTTAAATTTCTTTCTTAACTACAAATCTTCGTTTCGTAGGGCGACTCGAAGTCGTCGGAAGGTGGTATATCCGGGACCGTTTCGAGTTGCTATTATTGTCCAATTAGCCACCGACGATCGATGGTCGATGCAGTGGCGCTTCAGCTGTCCGCGTAAACAACAAAGAATAGCTAGTTTTTGCTTTTCGCTTTTTCTCTACCGTTGACCAATTTGGGAGGAAGGAAGGCTAATAGTGAATCAATACTTTTTATTGTTTAATAATTATCACGCGCCTCTGACACATGTTGTTATGTCAGATCAAGAATAATGCCCTTTTTAAAATGAATTTTGCATATTTTGCAATGTACGTTGTTGAATAATTGATGCAACAGCGCTAAGCGTTGCCGATTGGTGTTCGGCCGTCGTTAGTTCGCCACACAGTCCGTCTCGTCGCCTAAGAAAGTGCAAGCAAGCATTTCGCTTGCAAAAAGCTTTGAATAATCATTCAAAGTGGTCACGGTCGAAATGGTTGTACACTTAACGATTGCAATTTGCGTTTATGCAAATCCAATACGCGTCGATAATGCTGACCAGCTTTGATAATAGGCAGCGAATACGATGTTTCAGGTACTATCTCCTTTTTGTTCCGGTGATACCAATGTTGGCGGTTTGTAGGTTAACTTGCCAATTCAAAACGAAAAGGTTGCTGCTGTCGGTCTGAACTTATTAGGAAGTAAACGTATTTGTTGTTCTTTCCGACAATGCAAATTTTTTTCTTAGCAGCAAGTCTCGACCGAGTGCGCAAAATAAGTTTATTAGCGCCGACATGTCTTTGCATACCACTGAAATCGATTCTTTGGTCGTAAACATATTTATTCGTACGGCAACCATTTTTGTAGTACAACAACTAATTATCCATTACGCCATAAGCGAGAGCGTATATGCTTTTATTTGAAGCAGATTGCAAAAATCGCCTATTAGGAAAACCATTGTTTCGTCTAAGGAAGTTTGTTCCATTTTCGTCTTCGCCGAAAGCGTAAACAAGTTTGGACGAGCTTTTGGCTTTGCAAAAATTTTGCATATTCACTCCGCTTATAGCATTTGATTAATCGTCCTACGCGACGTTGTTCCATTTTGCTACGGGTCAAAAGGTCACCCAAAAGTTGCCATGTGAACTTGTCGCAGATTGTGCCGCTCCTGTTTATCCGACCGCAAAGTGACTCATCTAAATAGGCCTAACATTTTCATGTATTACGTAGCGGTTGGTCTAAACTTGAAACATTGAGCTCATGTACATGTTGTATTGTAGTTCCATTTGAACTTCGGACTGTCTTACGCTTTACACTTCTGTTTTCATCTGAACGGCGAAATAGCTAAGCGAAGTTGGTTTAGGCTCTCGCCTGTTTGTCCAATTATGGCATTGCTTCAACTTTTTTCCTTTCACAGGCAAAAGGAAACTTTCCTGCAATAGCCCATGTCAAGCAAGCGTAATCTTTAGTAGGCTGTTGGAGTGCGCATCTTATTTTTCCTATCTTTATTGCCATAGCTGAATTTGATTATGCGTTCTTGTTTTTTTGCAGTAAATTTATTCCGCAGCTGCAAAATGATGAGAATTTTAAATTTATCTTCATTTGAATGGCAATGCGCGCGCTCTACTTTGATTCGGTGTTCTTTGCAGAACGTCTCAGCCGGCTGTCCGCTTACCCTATTGCTTTATGCTTTAGCAATTGTTTGCTAAGACGGCAGCGTAGCAGCAGCTGTCCATTGGCAATTGGCAGTTTTTGGAAGAATGCTTAATGTACACATCTCATAGGATGAATCAATTGGCAAAGCGGCGGCGTTACCTTTTGAAAGCCTCCATTCGTTGTTTACAATTTTTCAAATAATTTTTCGACTTCCTTCCGCGCCGCTAATCCTTTTAAGCCTTTGCTTTAACGCGCGCGCGCGCGTTGGATAGTCAAATAAAGAAAGCGTTCGCTCTTCTTCTTTACAAGTCCAATTGGAATTGAGAGAGAGAGATCAAATGGCGTATTAGTGCCCATTGTTTGCTTACGAATCAATAGAGACAACTTTGTCCAATGGTCGGCGGCGCTTCGATGGGTTCCCGTTTTATCCATTTCCGCGAGGCGAACTTTCAATCGAACTTTATTGCCATCTATGGAGAAGTGTCATTTGTTGTTGTCATATCCATTGTCACAGTTGATCGAGTTTTCCTTCTTTGTCAGCGTGTGCAACAATAATATCTATAACCTTGTTGCTGCTGCAGGCTGCAACCAGACGACGTCGCATTTGGTGTTCAGCCGGCGGGCGTTGCTGCACAATCACGCTGACATACCGCCCTCGGATTCCGAATATCCGGAAGATATTGGTTAGAGTTTTTTAATTTCGACTGTTTTGTTTCCGTACTGTTTTCAAGTATGTTGTAGACAACGCCTTGTCGCCGACTATGAGCGGCTTGTCCGGCGATGTTGAGGAAATACCAGCAAAGGAGCCCGACCTGAGCGCCCAGCCAACCAAGTCAGCCTTAAGAAGGCGGGTAGCATTTGCAGACGACGTAGTCGACGCGGGAGACGAACAGTCTCGTTCCGTCGGGTTGGTTATTAAAATATTAATTTTTAAATATCCCATATTTTCGTTTTTGTAGCCCCCAAATAATTAACCAAGTTAGCATTGCGGAAAGCGAACGGGACGAAGATGACGAGGACGGGCCGGTAACCTATCGCAGCAGTTCGGACGAGGAGGACGAGCCTCGAGTTTTAAGTATGAGACCCAATCTGATTGGTCAGTTTGAAAATTTGACCTTTCCTCCTTCAAGGCGGGCTTGCCTCGAGGGTTTATCGCAAGGATACGCTGTCGCTTAAGGATATGCTCGACTTGCCGCCTCCTGTCGATGACATTCCCAATCAAACGCAGCAGGAGCGTCGTCATAAAATGGAAATGGTATCCGTAAAGTTGGAAAGGTTGTTATGTAATTATACTTTGTTATCTTTTTTAAATGTTCCAATGTTGCAGGAAGTTAAGTCAGCGCCCAACGGCTGAAGAACTTGAACAAAGGAATATCTTAAGAGGTTGGCCAGTTGTGTGCTGCCCTTTTTATGGTGTTCATTTGGTAGCCTTTTATTCTAGACGAAAATGCTCCGGCAATGGCTAAGCAAATGATGGAGCATCGACGAAGGGTGCTGCTTCGTAAGGTTTGATCATTCGTCGTTTACTGAAGCTAAGACTCGCTTTCCTATTGCTTACTTTTTCTTAGCTGAGCTTTCGGCCGACCATTGAGGAATTGAAGGAGAGGCAGATTATAAAATTCAACGATTACGTCGAAGTGACAAATGCTGAGATGTACGATCGCAGAGCTGACAAGCCGTGGGCTCGTTTGACGCCTAAAGACAAAGTCAGCTTTGCATAGGCGGCCGCAACTTGGACTGCCTATATATAGCGTGTCTAATTTTTAGGCTGCAATTCGAAAGGAGCTTAATGAATACAAAAGCTCCGAAATGGAGGTGCATGAGAAGAGTAAGCAGTTCACGCGGTAGGCTGTTTGGCTTGTTGTTGAGAGTTGTTGGAAGATTTCAAATTTTTCCAGATTTCATCGTCCCTAACACTGCTTGCTTGCTGCTGCTGCTGCTGCTGCAACTGTTTGCGTGTGTATAGCTGCAGTGCTTTCCGTGTTATTACCTTCGTGGATCGCTTGTTTTCTTGGCACCTGTGATTGCCACGGTAAAAAAAAACATGCAAGCTGTTTCCCTTTTTGGCGACATGCCATTTCTTCAATGGTTTTGCTGCGCCACTATCTTCATGCTCGTCTGCAATATGCCCTCCCTTAAAAGGAGCATTTGTTGTTTACTGAAGATGATCATCGTTGGCTTCTTCGTCAGGCGTACATTCCAGCCCATTGAAGCTTTCGTTAAAGTTTCACAAAATTACGCCTTCTTGCGATTCTCCTATACATTTCTCTGATGATCGAATTAAAGTGTTCTGGGCGTTGTTTCAGGGTCAGTCGCTTCCATGGATCCCGTTGTCTATGCGTTTAAGGTGAGCTTCGATAGCAAGTGTCAGCAGCACGCTGAACGAATATCTATTTGCCATATTGCACTGCCTTTGTTATAGTCTCTTCGGAAGTGGTATTTTTCGCAGCTTAAGAAGACTACGCAGAAGAGCTTGGCAACTTTACTTTGTCACGTTGCAACATAGTCATAATCATTTATTTGCATATTTAAATGCATAAGTATGAGTGAAGGTCCCCCCATTCATGCTTATGCATTTCGGCACGTAATATATGCCAACGGCTTTTCGAATTTGAACGTTGTCATTCGTCTGCCGGCTTTTGTATCAAACACTTGAATACATCGCGGGCGCAGTAGTAGGTTACCACCGATGCAATTATGCCCGCAACGATGGCGGAAAATAGAACAATGGTGAATTTTCCTAAAAAGGTAATAAAGTAAGCAATGTGATGTTGTTTTTGGTAAGTTGGGTACGACCGGAAAATTTGCGTAATATTTCCGGCGGGTTATTTTTTTCCTTTTTGCACGTTGGTTGCCAAGGAGTCTTTGCAATGTTGCTCACTATGTTGGTTAGTTGTTCCAGCCGGCAGTTTGGATAGCAGCCCGGCACCTTTAGCGGTACTGGTTGTTGTTGCACCGCCTGTTTGTACCAAAGCTGAAAACCGCCATTTGTACGCGTAAACAAGAAGGAACCTGCATACATCAACTTGATAGTCTCCGCTGTCGTTGTACAGCTCGACCATAAAGCAGCTAGAGAATTGCGGGACAAAATATTCCTGATAGTTGCTCAACAAGGACAGCAAAGAAATCATAAGCAGCTGATCCTTGAAAAGTAGTTAGCAAAGATGCAAAAGGTCTTTTTTTGTAAATGCAAATTACCGTGGAGTATATTACCAATTGTGGCTTGTTGTCGCTGGCGTCGTACACTTTTGACGCCATGCTTTCCAGCATATTGATCAGCAGCAATCCTGAGCGAAAAAAGTCCAATTTAGCTAGGCGAAAACTATCGTTTCCCAATGGCATACTGTATATTTTCAAAATTTTAAAAATGCGCAGGCAACTTGTTCCTCAACTGCGAGGCGTCACTTCTTAGCTTACCCGCATATTCACGGCTGGCGTTGAGCTTTGAAAAATACTCCGTCGTGAACCTGCCAAAGTACATGGATATCAAATCATACGTTGTTTCCAACCTTCTAGGCAGTATCCCTTGCGCATGCTGCAAAAATGTTTCCTTATTAAGTCAAATTACAACTACTGATGTTTGCCCTTTGGCTTAACGAAACAGGGTAGCAATTTGCGTAAAATGATTGAATACTTACAGCACTGGACATGCTGTCGTATATCATAAAGACGTTGTAGAAATGGCTTAGGTTGGCGCCACTTTCCTGCTGAAACTTCTGCAGCACTGAGTTGCTTTGCAAAATTGACTTAACGCTATCGTTGTCATGCTTTGAGGTGTCGTCATCTTGGCACTGTTCCAACTTGAATACGGCTTCCTGCAAGCGCAGAATCAGTTATGTTAGCAGATGGGAACGACGGTGGGCTCCTACGTCGGCTATTTCAGCTGCGTTCAAAGATTTCAGCGTCCAGGAAACGTTTTGAATCAATGAACTTTCAGGCACGCTGGGAAAAAGGGTTGCCAGGTTTGCCTTAAGGCTGCTAACTGAATAACTCAAGTTGACCGAATATACCGTCACCTTTAGCAATTCAAGTGTATACAGACAAAGATGGCAAAGAAGCTTACCGAATTTTGCGACGAGTTTCCCAGTACAGCGTCGTATCTAAGGCGCAGATAGCGTGCAAGTTTTTCGTGTTGTTCCTTACCTTTCTTAAATAGTTTGTCGTACGTCATGTGAAGATGTGTTGCAGTTTGAACCTTAGTAAGTTCAGCAAGTCCGTTATTATTCCATTTGATGTATGGTAGCGTGGATGCATTGAGCGGACCGCGGACACCTTCCCTCCAAATCTTAATGCATTATTACGCGCGACATTTTTTGCCAACAAGAACTCCCTCATTCAGAGGCCAAAGCTTACAATATGGGAAAGCATCAAATCCCGCGATAGACTTTGTTGACATAGAAGTGTGATTGTCGTCAATAGGCAAAGCCACTTAAGAACGATTCGACACCTTGACGCCATTGCGCGACTGTGCATGCACGTATTTGCTTTCGGAAATGAATTTGCATAGCGAGCATCGATTACGACAAGAAGACTTCGTTTTTAAATCACCTATACGGAGCGCTGAACAGTTTAAACTTAGCGCAGCGCTTTCGCCACCTTTCGTTTGCTTATTCACCATTGTAACCAGCTGTGTGAGCATCGCCGCTGGACAACTTCCTTTGAGCTTAGGCTTAGTCTTGGAAGCGTAAGCGTCAAAGCGTTTAGCGCCTCCAGGTAAAATCCAAAGGCAGAGATTAGATTTGTCTAAACGTGGTCGCGTCAAAACTGCGCGCGTCAAAGTAACCATCCACCAGCAGGAGAATATCAGCTTCCGAAAAGGGCCATTTGCGCACGTGCTTGCTGTGTTCAAACTTACTGAAAGGACAAGCGATCGGAAGAGAGAAACTATTCTCGCCGATACGTTCGGAAAGCCACGCCTTTTCTGTCTTTTTTGTTTTCTTTAAATTAAACTTTAACAGAAAACAACCACGCGGAATATCGTGATGCGAGATGGGCGATCGAGGATGACCAAGTTCATAGATCGCAATAAAAGATTTGCAGGTAAGTTAACGTGGTTATCTACAGTAATGTACCTGCAAACACTTCTTTTTGTAGACAGCCAATCAGCTATCGCCACGCAGTTGTGCGTGCGTTTCGCCTAGGACGAAGTGTCTACTCTGTTCAGTGTTGCGTTGACCGGCCTGCGATGATATTGTACTTTTGGCGCTGCTGTGCAGGAGCTCTAGTCTGGCAGTTTAATGCATCGACGATGAGCTTGAGCGGCTGAAGCCTTGAGTGGGCTTCGAAGGCCGGGCGCACTCAAGGCACGACTGCAGAAGATATAGAAGTTCTCGCTGGCTTCTTGTTGGCCGCTCCCAATACGATATTAACGAGATGGGCAGTGGCAGAGAGGGGCGTTCAGCTACCATGGCCAGCGCTGACGCTTGTCACTGCCATCACCCTTTCAGAATAGGTGAGCAGGTTGTTCATGGTAAATCAGTGTTCACATAGCGGACTCAACGGACATGGCAAGCCTTTTTAAGTGAAGCAGATCACTGGTGGGCTAGCTCTAATGGCGAGCGAAGCTGGTGAGATGCACAGCAGCTGGTCGACGACTTTTCGTTGGACGATATGCATACGATATGGCGCAAGGTCGTGCACGCACACAGACGGTCATCAGATTCTCAACGCCCAACTTGCGTTGCTGAAGTCGACGGTTGTCCTGATAAGGGGTTTGACAGTCAGTAACAAGCTGAAGATATGACTTTGTAGCCGCTTGAGAGACAGCGCTACTAATGATATTCTTTATACGTTCGATCAAACGTGGCTGTTAGGCCAATACCGCCCTTTGAATTTGAACGTCATTCTAACGATATTATCTCTGGGTGCCGCTGATCGATTAGCGGGCAGTTTAATTTGATCAGTATATGGCTACGTGAGGTGATTTCCTCAGTATGCGCCTGGATGATATGAATACACGCTATCGAAAATGCTTGCTGAGAATGATATTGTTGTGGCGGACATTTAAACGATATGTTCCGTGCATAAGAAGCCGACGAGCGAGCAGACAAATGGGAAAGCCATCGAGCGCGTCGCTGAAGTTACATGAAAGCTAATCTTCATACTTTCGAACGATATGACTCTCTGCAGTCTGTGCCATTTCTGCCCAGTTTGTCCGTTCTTCAGCAGCTACTTTGCTGTAACGACATTCCGCTGATCTCCTCCTTTGATATTGCATCGCCTGACCATATAACATTTGACATTCTTCTCCGTTTGAACGTTGTAGAGATGCCCGGCAAAGAAAGTGAAGCAACCTTGATGATTGCCCAGCTCAATCGAACCGATTCAATGTTTACGATACTCCTCTTAACTTGTTGATTGATGTAATGCCTTGATAATAAAACATTTCACTATTCTTGTCTTTGCTCTTTCCTTCTCGCAGGCTGAAAGCTAGCAAGAATGCAAATTACCAAAAGAAAAACCTGACTTGAGCTAAAGCGTTGGCACAACCCCAAAGAAGCGCAGCAACTTTAATTTTTACAAATCTCAAAGGAAGTGACAAGTTAATTTCGCGTTGGTAAGCTTTCACTCCGAGATTATTCTACCATGCAAAGGTCAAGAGCTTGAATTTTCTCACTGTGGTCCCATAAAGTTCATAGTCAGCTATTCTGGTAGCTTTCCCTTCTCTTCAAGTGCAATGACGCTTGCCAATGTACCTGACGATCACTCACAGTTTAACGTTTCCTACTGTAGGTTTATCCCTGCGGAAAAGTTTGGAAAAACTTTGCCTCACGAACAGCCTGCTCAGTCAGCAATTTACGAATGTGCACAGCTGTATTTTAACTAACAACATAGCCGCTCATACGCTAGGTCACCTAACGCAGATAAATCATGGACTGATGTTGTAACGGGTTACGGCTATTCGTTGTCATTAACGCGTAGGACGGCGTTGTTGAATAGCAAAAGTCCAATTAATTACCTTTAAGAGAATTGACCTACAAGAAGGCCGTTTCGAACAACGACTTTATTTATATTTAACATTATATTCTCTCACGCTTGAACAGCGTATATTAGGCCGGAATGGCTGTCCAAGTAAAAAGGAAAAGCTTTTAAAATGAAAGCAAGTCAGAAAAAGACTGATTTTTCTTCGCACGCAGCACTGGCAGCTAAACGAATAGGAAACTGGGAGCGTTTAATTATGCTGCCACAAGTTGTGCTGTACGTTGGCCAGACGTGCTGTTCCGCCTTTACGCGTATGCCTAAGCTAAAATAAAAGCGCCTCAGGTTTAAGTTTAGGCTTAGATAAGCGCGAACAGAATGGTCGGCCTGTTGGCCGGAAAGTAACCTGCATTCTTGTGGCTACAGTACGACCGCAGGGCGCATAACCAACAAAATTACTAAGCAGTGAACAGGAATAAAAGACTGTTGGAGCTGCGATTTAATTTTCCATCGCCAACAACGGAGTAAACACCTGCTTTACTCTTAAATTTAGGAAAGCTTGCATTAAGAACGCGACGCCTTATGTTTCGACTGCGCAAACGCGTTGCAACGTGTTGTAGCATTATTTTATTTGTAAGCGACAACGCTTGCGCTACTTCAAGGCTAAGAAAATTTTCTGCGCTACAGTATCCATTATGACAGTTTGAAGTTAAGGTACTAATATTTACAGTATGGTTGCTCCATTTGACTACTGAGTTGTTCTGGCATTCTGTTACTGTCTGGAGATGCTTTTTATGGCTCCGTTTCATTACTGAATTTATCTGGAGTTTGGTTAGCGTTGTTACGACTTATAAATCATAAAACCCTCTGTTTAACTTCTCATCAACTTCCGACGAAAATGATCCTTCGTGCTTTCCCAACTTGACGAACGATTTTTTTCACAGCTGTTTGCCGGGAAAGGGCTGATTCCAAATACGTAATGATGGCCATCGTGGATCACGTCTCCCAACGGAAAAACCTTTTTTTACCTGATCTTCCATACGCAGTTGAAATTGAAAATTTCTCAGAAACGTATTGCTTATCACAGAGGACGCACCGTTTGTTGAATTGTTCAGCGCTTCGAAAAGATGCATATATGCTTGCTCTTCTGTTATTCCTTGAAAACTACTTCCATATGGCCGCTGATCTCCAGTATCAGCGAACCTCTGAGGTTTCACCCTAATGACTGCTTCCTTCCAGTCTTTGCAACCTTCCTGGTCTTTTGCAGACGTTATGATTTTTGCGTCCTGCAATGAGCCCATATCCTGCTGCTGCTGCGAAAGGTGAAAGCATTCCAAAACAATTGAGAATACAAACTCGCTACAAGCTAGACGGGACAGAGCATGCCGACTGGGCAGCACACTATCTCTGGTGGCCCATCGATCAAATACTAATAACGCCAAAAAAGAGTAACCAAAATAAGTCGGTTTAAACGCTGCACGAACGAGTAAATTTAAAGATGCGCTTTCGTTTGCGCAAACAGACCTGCAAATCATTTAATCATTACAGAAAGCTGCATTTTTGAAACCATGAGAACGGGGTCTTTTGCAGCGATCACTTAACACCCGTTTAATGGAGCAACAAAATTAGCATGCCTAAATAAAGGGTTTCTTTTAACGGGTTCATAGTCTTCTACAGCTTACAGTACATATGTACAGTATGCAGCGATAAGCATGGAACCTGAAAATCCTGAAAGCTCTGATTTTTCCAATTTTTAAATTATAATACTGAGCGGGTTTACCTTAGCGCTCCCATCACGGAAATAAAAAATGAACCTTCCGAGTCTAGTCGTCAGCGTCTAAAAAAGTCGACGTGACGACTGGGCGCGCTTCGTTTTTAACCAAAGTTTCAAAGTCTACCGCGCAACATACCTGCAAACAGTTTACCGAATTCAAAATTTGAATTCTTGGCAAGATGCCAACCCGCTATCGGTTGCGTTTTAACGCGGGCTACTGCGCAACATACCTGCAAACAGCTTACCGTATTCAAAATTTGAATTCTTGGCAAGATGCCAACCCGCTATCACTTTCAGGAAGAACTGATGGACTATCCGGCGCCCACGGATGCACAGAGATGAAGCCGGTTTGGCAAGTCCGTTCCCGCAATGCCCTCTCCATCCGTTGCCATATGCAGTTGAATGCGGATTCAACATGGTTACAAGTTTTTTAACCAAAAAGCGCAACTGTACCTTAATATCTAATCATAGCAGTGAAAGAGATGACTGCGTGCAAGGACGACTGAGTCTGACATGGGTAAGTTAAATTTGGTTTCATGAATTTCGTCGTATAAACGTATAAAAATCGAATACGGTATAATTTCGTAACGATTTACGGAAGCACGACCTATAGAAGTTTATTTACGTTAGCGAAGCTTTCGGGAAACCTCTGTTCGACTCTTCAGCGCGGAACTAATTCCGCCGGACCTCATCGGGGACCTCGTCATTCTCTTCTATTCCAACCGCTGAAGACGGTTCGAGGCTGAGACCCGAAAGCTCCGGGCGCAAAAGTCATAACTTCTGAACGAGCAGTACCGTAAGTAAAAAACCATATTATATAGCTGGTATAAACACATACAAGGACGATAAACTCTGAATGAGAAAAAGCACAAAAGAGAACAGGAAGTCCTAATAAGTACGGCGACCCTGGCACAAAGGAATAGAAGATGAAACAATATACGAACTAACAAAAAAATGAAATACGTACAGAATAGTTAAGTCATGAAACGGATGAAGCCTGATTTCAGGCTCCAATATTGAGGAACGTCAACTGACTGCTGCCCGTGCTAGCACAACTTTATTCATTTGTTATACCACCACGCAGTATGGTCAAATGCGAGAGAACATATATTTTCTAAAGAGCAGCAACAACAACATATAGCTTTTACTGAATAAAAAGAAAGTGTTGGCCCTTCAGCATAGTTTTAATCATTGCTACCACAGCGACTTTACAGCAAAGTAGACGCCATGAACGTCGACACAGTCTTAAGAGAAAGTACCTATTTCGACAGCAATAGATGGACGAAAACAAGTGGCTCTCTCTCTCTCTCTCTCTGAAGCACATCGATGACTAATGGAAGGCTAACGATTAAATATGAATGCGAACCGATCGGATAACATGGTAAAAAAATGGATAAGAGCAACTTTCACTTCGTGACCTATCTGGTATTGGATTATAAAGTTATTAAAAGCAGAGGATACGACGATGAGCAGGAAGAGTGCGCGCGAGACAGGAACAAGTGGAATCAGCAAAAGAGTCAATTGTGATCACCCACTCGGGGCTGCGACCTGGACCGCCGAACCGATGGTGTTCTTCTCCATGGACTCGATTCACCCGATCGATGCGGCTCGTAATCACTGCCTTCGTGCAACAACAAACGCGAAGAACTAACGACGCCACTTCGGAATTCAATTTCAAACTGCAAAGAAAAAAAAAGCGATAGATCACATATGCAATACAACAAAACAAACTGAGCACCTTTGTGGCGCAGACGAAACATGACGTCACCAATTTGGCAATTTCATTCATCAAATTTTTCGTTTCCTGAATGACACTGTCGACCTGGAAGGCAATAACAACGTTTTAGCATTTGGAAAATAATACTGTCATCAGCAATAGGCAGACTTTGTTGAAGGTGGCCAACTTGCCAACAGTGGGACTCTTTACGAGCACTTGAAGCTGTTGACAATGAGTAGGTATACGTTCAAGCGTTTGAAGCAGTTCATTCTTCTCTGCACTGCCGGGAACCTAAAAAACAAGGCAACACTGAGCTTACTCCCTTAAAAGGGGTCACTTGTCATTAGCGCTCCTCACTTCGTAACAAAACTCTCGTACAGTTCGATACATCTTATTTGCTTCTTCGGCAAAAAATTCAGCTTGAGTAAACAGATCGTGCGTAGTTTTTAGCGGACCGTCACCGCGAGTAAACAAATACATATTATAGGCCATTGACGACATGCTTTTGGCGCGCTTCACAATATCGTTTTCAGCGTATTCGTCCCACTTTTCAGCTTCAGCGTCCACCTCCGACGTGAGCAGTTTCATTTCCAAGCCGAGCTTGGCGATTTTTTGTTGTTCCTGTTCAAACGAATAATTTGCATATGCATACAAATAATTGAAAATGAAAGTTCACCTCCGTGTCGAGTACTGACGTTTTTACAACTGGTTTGGCAGTGCTTCCGTGCTTCTAAAAAAGAGTAACCTCAATATGACCCCCGTTTAAATGGACAAAGGGAGTCCCTAAATTGTCACAGCATCCGGCATGCTCACTACTATTGCTCAAGTTCAGAAATGTTATCGATTTTTCCCCTCATTTGCATAATATTCATTTTTAGGCAGCATAATAAAACCAATAATCATACATAAAAGCCAGCAGTCATTCCGATGGGCATTCTAACGCGAATCGTCGCCTACTTTGAGCAAAGGCAAATTTTTCGTATTGTCTTAATTTGTGAAACACTTTTCAGAGACGTCATAGTCGCAGTTGTGACAAGCTGACGCAAAGGGTATCAATGCTTAAGTGAAGTCACACTTCGACTACGAAACCCGCGAACACCTCTGCGCCCCGCAAGAGAAGCAGGTAATGTTATTAATATCAATAATACAAGAAATCAAGCGCTGCCATAGTGGCTTAACGTGCAACAACAACAGCCACCTAAAATTAATTCCTGGCAAAAGGCTGTCACAATGCGAAGTAAACACGCGCTTGAGAAATCAACAGGCGAACAACGCATCTAAGGCGGCGGAGCCCACTTTGCTCGTAAGAAGAGTACAACTAACGTGATGGCACTTAGGCAAATTGTCGGTGGCGGTCATTGAATCCTGACAAACATATGTTCGCCACCGCAATGTGCCATCACGTGGAACTTCTTACGCGGATATGGAGCTGCTTATAGATTTTCAACTTCAGAACTACGCTCAGCTTGCGGGCATTAAAAAAATAGCTAAAAGCGCATACCTGAAAATTCAGCATCTCTTGAAAGCGTCATACTGTAGCATAACATTCATTTTAAAAAAATGTTTTCACTCACGCCAGGCTTTGGAAGAGACATATATGATTGCTTCTCGGCCACTTGCCTTCCATGGCAAGCGACATCTACCTCCTTTGCTAAACGTGCCAGTTCATTGATTGCTAATGACCATGTTTCGCAAAAGACTTGAAGATTCTCTCTGGCAATACGACTGGACGGATGAAGACAATAGGTACGACCAGCCAAAATGACCTTAAATGGAAAAGATGAAAATTAGAAAACAAACAAAATAAACTTAAGCATTACAAGAGGGGCAAGAGCTCGTACGCTACGTTCAGCATGGCCGGTGCGCACGTGAAGACCGTCCGTAAAGGAGATGTGATGCAAAAGACGGCAAACCTGCATACGTAGAGCAAATATACTTGCGCGTCTTGTTAATGTCGTTGCGGCTGGCTCACCTCCTCCATATGAACCGCGTGGTCTCGAAATCGTTCAACAAACTGTTCAACGCCGTCAACGTCTCCAGAGACGGCGCATGCTTTGATTGTCGACAGAATCACTTCATCCTCGTCCGATCGAAACATATCGGTTGCCTGATCAAGACCGACTAGTTGCAGTTGCTTTCTTAGATCCTTGCAAATCTTGGACACCCGCGTTACCGCCGTGTCAATGTCTTCCATTTTCAATGGACCACCGCCGTCCGCCTATGCACGACGTTCACAGTTGAGACAAAGAGCAACAAATGGTCATGAATTGCTTACCAATTCTGGTTGAAGCAAGTTGGACAACAGATTGCGCGTCTCGCTGAGAAAATCCAAAATCTGTTCTCGATGATGATGATGCGTATATGCTGAATCGGTGAAATCTTGCGTCATCTCGCACAAGGCGTTCAGCGCTCCGAAAATGCGCTCCTGAACGCCCAAACCCACGTTACCCGTCAGGCGAACCATTTCCAACGTATCCTAAAGGAGGAGAATGGAGCTGAGAGAACAAACAAACAACGTTGGCTTACCAAAAACTGAGCCGTAGCAATATCAGCCGTTAGCTGTAGGCCAATGTCGAATGGTTCCTCTTCTGGTTTAATAGTGACGGCAAATCGTGAAGGATCGTAAGGATATACGCCCTCGCATACGCAAAGGGCTATCAGTTGGAGCGCTGAACGGATTTGCCGAAAAACCTGAGTCTTAATTTGACGCGCAGCTTCGCAATCGGGATGTCTTAACGCAGTCTGCCAACACGACAGAACATCGGTAAGCAATTGTCCTTTTTTTGCCTTTATTGTGTATTATATTCACCTTTGACGAAGTTAACAAGAGCATCGTATGCCTTTCCAAAATTGAACGCCCAACCTGCATTTGCGCTCTGCGTTTTTCGCTTTTCAAATCCTGCGTTTCAAAAAAAAAACAGTTCACTCGTCATGTATAATCAACAAACACACACACACCTGCTGGCGATCACCGGTTTTATGAGCCAGATCGACCATTTCGCCTCCAAATTGGGTAAACAATTTGACAAATTCGGAAAAGCTAGTCGGACATTCAAGCTTGGACAGCGTGAAGGCAACCTGCAAAATTGTTGGTTTTGTCGAAGGTAGGTGGCGCTGCTATCGACGACGACGACGACGACGACGAAGAGGGAAAAATTTGAATATAAGGCACACCTTGTCTTCGGCGCAGATAATCTGCTTGACGAGAACTCGGTCGGCCAATAGTAAAACCCGTGTAACACTGGTCAACAGTTGACGCGTTGCTCGAACAAGATAATTGCGATCAACAATGGAACCATTCGAAGAATCGCCAACGTTTTTCGAAGACAACGACGCAATGGCATTGCCTTGAAAAGGAAAATTCACTTTCGATCCTTCCTTCCTTCCTTCCTTCCTTTCCCGCCCAAACAGCCCCGAATAGAAGAGGAGATTAAAGGTTCACGTTGGAGAGAAGAAAATAGGACCGAAGCGTAACGTTAAACGTGGAATACTCTTTTATCCAAAAAAGGATAAAAGCGGGAAAGTTTAGCTTTTATCCTTTGTTGGATTAAAAGATTGTACATTTAACGTAGTTTCGGCCCTATAGCCGACGCGCAGCTTTCAACAGAGGCGTCCAAATGGCCTTTGCATTTTCAGACGCGTTCGATTGTTTGAAATTACAGTTTAGAAAGTAAGTAACCTTTTCGCAACTATACCGACCTATCAATTCACGCTCAGCTGAGCACGCTTAAAACAGGTAATTAAAAAATCAGTTTCACTGCGAATGCACTGATTGGACGCTTTCACATTTTTCAGCACAATTTCGAGCAAAACTTCCCCTACGCAACGGCCATCGTCGCCTTTTTTTGCGAACAGGTAAGATCAACACCTGAGCACTCTTAAAATTTAAATTCAAAATTCCTACAGTACCTACTGATCCTATCGATTTAAAAGAAACTACAAAAGTTCGAATTCAAGAAATTCTGGAGGACCCTATAGGACGCAAATATTTTTCATATAACGGACGTTATTGAATAAACTATGCCTTTAGCATATGTACGATGTTTTTCATGTCTGATGTTAAAGTAAAGGTAATTTTTAATGCAGCACGAAATTAAAACAAAATAACGGAGCATTCGGGATTCCTTTTGTCCCGCTACAGTATAACCGGCTCACCCTAACATCATAGATGGAAAAAAGTATGCCTTAATTAGTATTTTAAAGGGTTTAATCAAACTGTGAAACATCGTACCGGCGCAACGAGCTTCCTGGCACGCGTCGTACATTTCTGGTTGAATTTCCACATGTTCATCGCCAATGCATTCCCCGACGGCAACGAAACGTTCAACGGCCGCTTGAACGGCAAAGCCAACCTAAAAGTAATTCTACACATATTAGAAAGATAGCTTTTTCCAATTCGGTTGGCATATTTTAAATTCCAAAGCAGAAAAATGAGCACTTGCTTCACGCATGCCTAATTAGGCATCGTTCATGCAAGAGCGGAAACGTTTGTATTTTTTGGAAGAGCACAATCATCATTGGACAGTAAGCAGAGAATTGGTGAATGGATCAACCGCTTATTGATTGGTCATTTGCTTGACATCATTGAGCATGACAAGCACTTACGCGCTACTAGCAACTGGACAATCTATTTACATCAAACGAGCCAACACTATATCGCAGTTTTTCGATGGGCTCCCCAATAAGCGGTGGACGTTCACAAAGGGCACTGCAACCTTTTTGTGAACTCTGCAAAGTGATTATTGTCTCCGGCAGTTTCTGGATAGCCTGAAGGAATGCCCATTGGAAAAGTAATTAAATTCGCCATATACTAAAGTGCATTAATCAAATTTCCAACTTGCACGGACACAGAGCTGACGTAATTTATGACGTCGCTCATTATCTTTATTAAATAGTCAATTCACCTTGGTGACATTGCAGCTCCTTTAGGAGAGTCTAAAGTTACGCGACGCCAAGCAGGCAAGCGTAAAGAATTTCAAAATAGAAGGCAGCTGGGTCCCTCTGGGCAGCATTAAGGATGATGGATAGGTAAAAAACTCCAAGCTGCAAAATAATCCCATGTGTTCCTACTGTAATCGCGTACATATATGTATATATATCCATACAAATTTGAAACTGATCGCGTAGCTGTTATGTTTAGGCATGAGTCAGCGGTATGCAGTTTTTTTTTTGATTAAGCAATCAGAGGTTAGTGGAAACCAAAATACGGCCACTTACCTTTACTATAGCCTTGAGCGCCTTTTCGGACCTAATTTTGCCGCAATACTTCTCCCTTTGGTTTACCAGCGTTGTAATCTGAATGACGACATGTTGAAGAAGCAATAGAAAGGATAAGAGCTATATCTAAGCCACCTGGGATACAAGAGGTACAAGGGTTCGTTCAACCGTCTTGGTCTTTATTTCTAACCTACGGGGATCCAACTTTGAACCAACCGCCGCCATGGTCCACGCCGCGCCCCGCGCAAACCAAAGTGAACTAAATAATAAAGGAATGGATGGATACGGTCCACTTGCCTGTCAATTCGGCTAGAGCAATAACAATGCATACTGTAGAATTGCAATCGGATCAGCAGGATCCAATTGGCTGCTGACTTCATAGAGGGCCTCTTCCGCAAAGCAAACGTTGAAATTAACCCATTTCTGCAGTTGACTAAGTAATATTTTCACCGAGTGGGCAGTGGGGGGGGTTGCGCGGACAGACACCGCAAAGATGATTATTTGTTCAAACACATTGCTCGCAGTAAAAAAGAACATTTTTTTTGGACGTTGCTCCAACTCGCAGCTTCGCTTGCATAATGATGCAGGACGCTCATAATGTGTCAACAAGTGTAGCTCGGAGATGTTTCTGCCTTGTTACAATTGGTACCTGCTTATCTTTTAGTACGAATAGATCTTGAATTTTTTTGAATAACATGCGCTTAACGTTTGAAAACTCCTTAATCAATAGGTTAAAGATCTGTTTAGCAAAGGCAACGCACCCACACGAGTTTGCCTCGCTTGTGCTTACGTTAATAAATGAAATTGGAAAAATTGCTAAGCTGTGCAACGTGAGGCTGAGCAGAAGGATGGGCTCGTCTAAAAATCCTTTATTTAGTACTGCAACCGAACAACTGTACCGTTGAATGAATTTCGCTTCAAGCTGTTTTGTCGAAAACGAGAAATGAACATATTCAGCCTCACGCGTGCATTTAGTTATTTTCTGCTTCCGACGTGACAGCCTTTCTTCTTTTCGAGTAATAGAGCTCAGTGATGGTGATGCCGATCAGTGCGTATCCGGCGCCAACCCAGAAACCGCTGAAAACAAAATCTTTAACCTTCTGCCACGTCGTAAATAGACGCTTGTCCGCAACGTGAACGTAATTCCTGCAGCAAAGAGAACAATAAACCATCGGAATGACTTTTTAGAGAAACAAGGCGGCACCTTGCCCAAGGATCTTTTAAACCAAGTCGGCTAAGGCGACGCAGATAGCGTTGATAGTCCTCGTTACCGCGATCGTGCGTATACTCTTTGTAGCTGGGTACTTCGAACGGCTCGTGTACATGATGACCTGAATCGTTTGCACCCATTGCAAATGGCACCCAAAAATCAAAAACTTCAACGGGAAACTGTCCCAACAAAACCGGAATACAGTAAATAAGTGTAATCAAGATGTAATACAGTAAACTTTCTTTGTACCGTCCGTGCGTGAATGTTTCCCGCTTTTATCGTCCAAAATAGCCGCATGTCAACGCTGAACGCACGCTAATCGAACGCGTTGATTTCTGGCAATGACTGCGTCTTCGTAAAGTATGAAACTGTACAGAATAGGGTGAGTTGGCTTTATGCTTATTGGGTTGAACACTAAATGGGATTGTCGCTTAGTTCAAGCGAATTTTTCCAATTTAAATTTTTCAAATTTAACTATTGTACACCTTTTTGTCGTCACGCTGGCCAACAATGGCCGACGTCGACTGTTCACCTTTTAGTTTCAAGTTGGGGAAAAGCCTAATGGCTAACCTTTTTGCTTCTAGAAGCGTGTTGCACAATTTTCTAATTCGCTCCGCTCGTTCTGGTGGCCATAGGACTCTACCGGGCGATCGAAGTGCAAGGTTGGTTCGTAGCAATTTCGCCTTGCAAGTTTATGCACATCGCCCCATTGTTGTTATCTCAACGCGAAGGTAGTTGACGTATGGCCTCTTTTTTTTTCAATTTAGAATTATCCTTTGTTAGTTATTCCCTTTTTTGTTGGCGCAACACTTCATTGTATCAAACGCAGCGGTTCTCAACAACTTCCGATGATGTGGACCACCAAGAAGCACAGTTTGAAAATTGTTCCACTGTTTTAAGCGGTTCCATTTAAGGTTGGTTATTATTATTATAGGAATTGTTCCGCCTCGCCTTTGCCAAGCGTAGATGAGTATTGGCCTTCCTGCGTACCCATGACGCGCTTGTCCATAGACGAGTGGCAAAAACTGACCTCGGATTTTAGCTGTCGGGTAAGCACATGTTTCGCTTAGCTGACTGTACGATTGGGTAGGCAAGCTCGTTAAAGTAGCCGCCATTAAAAATGTGTAGCCTACTGTTGGTCTGGTAGGCATTTACCTGAAAATCAGTAAAGCATAATTTGAACTTTTTTTGAGAAGTTCCGTTCTCCCTGTCTTTCTATTCGCATTGTAATTTTGTTAATCGTAATTTTAAATATCTATTTCCACAG
This sequence comes from Trichuris suis, assembly GCA_000797535.1. Taxonomy (NCBI): domain Eukaryota; kingdom Metazoa; phylum Nematoda; class Enoplea; order Trichinellida; family Trichuridae; genus Trichuris; species Trichuris suis. The sequence continues at coordinate 1,070,626 of KN538376.1, read as the reverse complement.
TTCTGCTAAGTAATAATTGTTGTCATTACTTTCAGCTTATCAACAAGAAGACATTTGAAAAATTCCATGTCAGACTGTCTCCTTCAGGCGACGGTCTCGTCTTTCCTTTGTTCTCTCATACGGGCCAATATATTGCTCAAAGCCCAGTATTGTTACGAATGATGCAGTTCGATAGCGTGGAAGATGGCTCACTTCCTTGCACCAAGTCAACAGGGTTGAAATTCGTGTTTTCAAAAATGGCAAAAATAACCATTCCTTCTTCGTATTTCTAAGGAACGGACTGTTCGGCTATAATACGGTTTCGTCGAAGAACGATGTAGTGGTGCTCGTAATGACCGAATGGGATGCCATGTTTGTCCATCAGCAAAGTGGTTTACCGGTGGTTGCATTTTCCGGCGATGCGGTCACTTTCGAATCCGAAGTGCGCCTCCTTGTTTATGCATAAATAGCCGTTGTTATTGTTTTAAACATTTTTGAAGGTGCTCGGTTTGATCGCCGGTTTTCGAAAGGTTATCTTCTGGTTTCCATCCAGCGAAATTGACAGAGTGAAACAGTTCATGGCTATTTTGGGTCCCGAACGCTCTTACTACATAAGGTTGTCAAAAAAGAATTTATTCGCCTATCAGACAAAGCATATTCTTTTTGCGGCGCTTTAGTCCTTCCTTGCTTAAAGGGATGACCATCAAGGAATATTATTCCAAGCCTCCAAGAAAAAGCTTGACCGTGCTTCAGTGTTTATCCAAGTGCCTACGCATGTTTCATCCATACATCTCATCCGTCAATGAATTGCGCAAGTCTGTATTCGACTACGTCTATCATCAAGGCCTTTGTCAAGGATTTGCTCAGGTACCAATAGAACACATTTCTTATTTCGTATAATAGATTTGTTATATTTAAATTATTCGCTTGCCTAAGGTGCGCGTCATACCCTTAAAGGCATCAGCCTATTTTAAAATATGGTTTACTTTCAGTGGAACCGGCTTAGCGTTTTGAACTCATACCTTGGTGGCCTGCGTCCCGGTGAGCTGACGGTATTCTCCGGTCCAACCGGAAGTGGCAAAACCACTTTCATCAGCCTGTATTCGCTTGACCTTTGCGAGCAGTTAGACAAGCAGGTATCATGCCACCTTCGTCTATTCAACCTTTTTACTAAGATTTATAAATTCTGTTTTTCTTGATCTCACACGGCTTTTTCCCGTTCT
>KN538376.1:983139-1069324 GCA_000797535.1 Trichuris suis | reverse complement strand
TTTTTTAAAAATTTGCATAAAGTTCCAACGCGGACGCTTCGATAGGCCTTGTGACGCTTTTTGGTTTATCTTATCAAACAAAATAGGCTGAGTCGTGTCCAGTTTGAATTTTTAAAGAATTTGCATAAGGCTCCAACGCGGACGCTTGGATAGGTCTTGTGACGCTTTTTGATTTATCTTATCAAACAAAATAGGCTGTCGTGTCCAGTCTGAGTTTTTTAAAAATTTGCATAAAGTTCCAACGCGGACGCTTGGATAGGTCTTGTGACGCTTTTTGACTTATCTTTTCAAACCAAAATAGGCTGAGTCGTGTTCGTGTCCAGTTTGAATTTTTAAAAAATTTACATAAGGTTCCAACGCGAACGCTTGGAGATAGGTCTTGTGACGCTTTTTGATTTATCTTTCCAACGTCAGATAAACCGTCATCGCGAAGTGACGTTGGTGTTGAATATGTAAAAGAGTTGCCTGAGCCGACATCTAACGTGTTCCAAAAGTCGCGTTATCTTTTTTTTGCTCAGCTTTCGTCAAGCCGTTATCTGCCGCTGCTTCGTAAACATTGAGCATGTTTTGCGTGGCAAAGCGATATATCAAAAAATCAATGTTTATTTTTGTAGCATAAAATAGTTTTCCTGTTATACGTTGATGACTTTTATTTGTGTTGTTGATGCTGTTTGTTTTTTTTATATTAGGTAAACACCCTTTGGTGCAGCTTCGAAGTGGGTACGGCACGCCTGATACACGTCATGTTGCAGCAGCTCAACTGGTAGGCTCTCTACTCGATAGAACGCGAAATGTTGTGGCGCCAATTGTTGTTGTCATTGACCAGCCGAAAGGTGGATGAGACCGTTACACGAGAAGAACTGGAAAGCATGTACGATCGATTGGCTCTTTTGCCTCTTCACTTTACAAGATTCAATGGATCGTTCGAATTTCGTGACGTCATCCACGCCATCGAACATCACATAGAAATATGCGACATTCGGCATGTCGTTGTGGACAACTTGCAATTTCTTGCCGGCGCTGTTGAACAACATTTGACGGATCGTTTTGCCGTGCAAGATATGGTATTTTCCGAGTTTCGACGAATCGCCTCCGAAAAGTCGGTCCATCTCACTTTGGTGGTCCATCCAAGAAAGGTAGGCTGAAATTGAGCAAGTGAAAAAGAGCCCCTATCCGACCAGTAGTTGTTTATCTCTTCTTCAGGAGATGGACAGCGGTCAGCTAACGCTTAATTCACTTTACGGCGGCGTCAAAGCGTCTCAGGAAGCTGACAACGTGTACATACTGCAAGTTAGGCAAATGTTGGAACCAGGCGGTACGCCGAAGATTCATCGATACTTCCAGGTTCTTCCAACCGCTAAGCAATGTTTGATTGCGCAATTTCCGCTTGCAGATTTTGAAAAATCGCCGTATGGGCGAGCTGGAGATTGGTAACAGATTGGAATTGAAATTCAACCACGAAACGCTGACTCATCGAATCGTACGACAAATCGACTCGGCGTTTATCAAGAGGTCTGCGTCGCCTAAAAGTTGAATGAACAAACTGCCGCGCAAGTAAGCTTTTTTTAAACTCGCGTATGCAAATAGGCTATTTTTAAAATGTTCAGAAAACGGAAGATTTAGGCGCTTCTACTCAAAGATCCCAATTTTGGAGCGCATTGAATTTGACCACTCAGACGAGAGCACGTTTTTAAGCAAAGTTGAAAAAAGCGCTTCCGTTCTCACAAAAAAATTGCAGCTTCAAAAGGGAAGCAGCGCTTTAAAAAATCACACCATTTATGGAACGCTGAAATACACCGTGTCGCTTATGAATGACTTGCTATGACGTGCTTACGAGTAAAGTATTAATACAGCGACACCTCGTTTCATTTTTCTTCTTTTTTGCTGCCCGTGAAAAAGAAGAAAAATGAAACTTAATCGAACCCTTACAAGCAGTGTAATCAACAGCAAGTGAAATTTCGTTATCCGATTAGTAGTTGATTTGCAGGTACTATGCATACTGTCAGGTATATTCAAATATTTGAATATTGGAGGCTTTGTAACGGGTCTACGTGCTTTCATTGTCGCAATTTTCCTTAATAAAAAGGCAGTGTGAGAACAAGTGTACGAAGTGGAGCTTGAGGATTGTGGGCTTGATTTGAAAGTATGAATGAAAGCACCTAGCTTACTAACCATTCTATAGGTCGTATGCCACATTCTTCCATATCGTTAGAATAACGCTTATTAGACTTAAAAGACGCCTGCTTGAAGTTGGAATGCCAGAAAATGAAAATAATTGCATTCAGGGAACAATGGGGGGTGCAACCTGCGCATGATTCATTCATACTTTAACCGTATTGTCCTCCTCAGCGGATTGGGCTAACGAGCTTTCACTGTAATGGTTAATTACTAATTATGCCGTCGGCTTATTATAATGTAAGCGGGCTGCTGGAAATTTTTGCATATAAAAGGTTGCTTGAAAATTTTCGTTACGCTTGAAATTTAAATGTAATCTTACGGTTGACCGAACAGTCTTTTTTGATGGTTCGCTCAGTTATTAATAACTAAACGTAGCTTCACGAGCGTTAACGATTGTTATGTTAAATTCTGGAGCGGAAGGGTGCGCAAGCCGCGCAATTTAAATTCAAAGTACTCTAGCGCGACTTGCTTGCTTAGTGAAATTCAAGTACGTGTCATACGGTAGCGAAACAATTTGAAATTTTGTTTTGAAAAAATTTTGTTGAAATTACTTTGTTGTGCTAAATTTTGGAGCGGAAGAATGCGCAAGTCTCGCAATTTGAATTCAAAATGCTGTAGTGCGACTTGCTTGCTTAATGAAATTCAAGTACATGTCATACGGTAGCCAAGCAATTTGAAATTTGGAAAACATGTTCAGCGTTAGAATGCAGTCCATTAGCTCAGTTCAAAAAGCAGCGGTTAAAAGGTTGCGCGAAGTGCGCAAAGAAACTTGTTTGTCTATTTTAAGCTGCTAAAGAGTATTAATCCGGAATAAACGCCGGACGAGGCCATGTTGCTCTACAGAATTAACCAAATCAACAGTTACTACGCGGTGGGCGTCAAAATATGCATTGCTTTAATGCGCTTTCTTAAAACCCTTTATTCTTCTGTCGGCAAGCGCTACTTTTGCTCGTATGGCTTCTGAACCTATTTGTTAATATTTTTAATCAATAGTTTCATGGGCAAAATAGTAAAGCGCGGAAAACTAACGCCCACTCGAATGGTACAGCTCGATGGATAGGGAGAGTTGAACGAATGGCCTCGAAGTAACGGCAGCGAACCGAAAGCATTAAAGGGCGGGAAGCAGGCGAGCAATGGCAGTGTAGAAACGATGGGATGCTTTGTCGCCATTGTAGAGTGCAAAGTAAACCAATGGCCAGCGGTATCAGATGGCGATGGACATGCGTTTGCTAACTACCGGATCCGATTAGTACGAACGAAATTACGCGTCAATTTCAAGTGTACGTCAAGTTGAAACGTGCGTCCTTTGGACGGATAGTTTTGTTTACAATTCCTTATCTTACGAATGTCAGAGCGGCGTATGATTAAGCATACTATTTTGACAGTACGTGCAAACAGTTTATTCTTACTGTAGGATGGTAAAACGGTCGCGCATACTTAAAGACTTTCTTATCGATCTTGAAAATTAGAAAAGTTTGCAACATTGCGAGACGTTTGGTTAGTCGATTTAATGCTTTTTCTGAACCGAGTGCGTCATGCATGCCAATGGCAAGGGTAACTGGCAACCGGCAGCATTTGAGAACGTTCCGTTGATCGCTTTCGACCATTGCGACATGGCAACTCCCGAGCCGGCCGAACTCGACTTGTCTCTGCAGTCGTTGACTTCACGAAGGGAGAAGAAGCGATCGTGGCTGGACAAATTAGCTTTTCCTTTTTTCAAGTTGGCTTCAGATCGTCGTCCTTTTCTGCGGACTGCTCCTTGTTGAACTTTTCAGTTTGTCAAGATTATGTTGTCCGCCCAAAGAGATGACATCCAGGCGTGTAGCAATTGCGGCGGCAAAAGACGACGCCACTCGTTACCCTCCAAATTTGGTTCGCAATCAGAAGCATAGCGCCCTGTTCTTCTTGCCTGCCGTCCTAATTGAACAATTCCGATTCTTTTTGAATTTGTTTTTCCTTATTATGGCATTGTCGCAGTTTCTGCCTCAACTGCGCATAGGCTATTTGTCCACCTATTGGGGACCTCTGGTGAGTAAGCTGTCTTTTCTATCAAGCTTCGAGAATTTGAATTTTCAGTGCTTTGTCCTAACTATCACAATATGTCGCGAAGCGTACGACGATTTTAAGCGTTACGTTCGTGACAAAGAATTGAATAGTATGTTGTACGAGTTGGTCACTCCGATTGGTTCCAAAATGACCAAAAGTTCGTCAATACAAGTTGGAGACGTATTGAAGATCCATAAGGTAATAAAAATAGTTACTTGACTTAGTTTTTCGGGATTGAACCTGCATTACTTTAATGCAATTGGAAAGTATGACAAATTCAACATTATGGCGGAATATCCAATGATGTGAACCTTCATTTGAGCGTACTTCTTGTCATCCGCATTTAGTGTTGTCGCAATGTCGTTTCACAATGTATGCAAGGCTCGTTTCTGACTTTCTGCAGTGCAGACTTTAATAAATTTCATAATGACATATTGTTGCGCGCTTTTCCCGTATATTAACGTCTTCATTTGCATAAAAACGTTCTTAACTTCGTTATTCGCGTAGTTCCGGTGGTAAGTTTGTTCGAAAAAGCTTTTTACGAGCAAAACTAATTTGCATATTCAAAGCTGGCGTCGCCTACGCTTATTGTGGTAATATTTGAAAACTTTAGGATCAGCGAATTCCGGCAGACGCCGTATTGCTTCACACGTCGGACAAAGTTGGCGCCTGCTTCGTGCGTACTGACCAACTGGACGGCGAGACGGATTGGAAACTAAAAATTGCCTGCCCGCTGGCCCAACAGGTCGACAACGAGCTGGTAAGCGCGAAATGTTTTTTTTTTCAGCTTACTGTAGTTAGCAAAAAGAAAAGCAAGTTCACTGCTGTTCAAAAACGCGTTGCTTTGCAAATAGTTTGCCAGCCCGTTGACAAAAGAAGTGTTTGCGCTTTGAGGCTACACGTTTATTTAAATTGAGGCGCTGTTTGACATGAACATGGAAATATTCGCCGAAAAGCCGCAGAAGAACATACACGTGTTTTTTGGCACGCTGAAAACCGTAAGCTCTCGATTGCTATGCTTCTTTTGTCTTTTGTAAAAGGTTTGTCACTTTAGAGTGACCAATTTGGAGAGCAAGAAGAAGCTCTCAATGTGGATAACATACTTTGGAGAGACACTGTGCTGGCTGCTGGTTCGGCCGTATGCGCCGTTGTCTATACGGGATGCGAGACTCGAGCGGCGTTGAACACCTCTCAACCTCGAAGCAAGGTGGTATCTTGCTTGCTTCTTCTCCTTTTTAGGCAACTACTTAAGGTTGGTTTATTTGATCGAGAAGTGAACAACCTTACCAAAATTTTGTTCGTTCTTGCCTTTCTCCTTGCCCTGTTGATGGTCGGATTAAAGGTAATTAACCCCTTCTTTAATTGGCAATTTGCATACGATATTCAAATTTTTCCATTGCAGGGATTCATTGGAGTTTGGCCAGTGACGTTCTTCCGTTTTTTGCTTCTCTTCTCCTACGTCATTCCGCTTAGGTGAGCTTCAATACTTTGCTTATCCTATTAGTCGTCCTATTACTCGCAGCCTTCGTGTTAACCTTGATATGGCAAAAGTTGTTTATGCATGGCTGATATCCAAAGACAAAGAAATACCTGGCACCGTTGTGCGTAGCAGCACTATACCGGAAGAGCTCGGAAGAATTCAATACTTGCTATGTGACAAGACGGGAACTTTAACTCAGAATAATATGGTAAAGTTATGATTATTGCATGCCCATATATGGAAAAGTGATTTTAATGGTTTTCTCCGCCTTTGCAGATCTTTAAGAAGCTTCATCTTGGTACAGTGATGTTCAATCAAGAAACTTTTGACGAGGTAAGTTCAGAATGGCCGTCTGACATTTCTTTTTTTAAATTTCCCTTTGCTTCTCAAGATATCAAGTCAGCTTCGGTTGGCCTTCAGCTCCGACTCGGAAGCGTCTGGAACGCAATCTTTGACTTTCAAAGTTCGACTTGTAAGCCCCGTCGAAGCGCGTACGAGCTTGCTCTGATCATCCCGTTTGCTTTTTTTTCTTGAAGGCCTTAGAGGCGTTGGTGCTTTGCAACAATGTTACGCCCGTGCAGGACGACGACAGCGAAGCGGACGAAACCCAAAACTCCTATCAAGCTTCGTCTCCCGACGAGGTACTGATTGAATTTGTATTTTAAAAAACAGGTTAAACTTGTCCATAGGTGGCGCTAGTGTCTTGGGCGTGCGATATGGGCTTGAAATTACTGTATCGTGACTTGAACACGATAATAATCAAAGATCCGTTGAATCGAGAGCAGAGCTATAAGATTTTGCAGACATTCCCTTTCACTTCGGAGAGAAAGCGTATGGGCATTATAGTTCAGGTGAGAGACTGCTATGCCAATAATGCGTATATGCTCCAAAGTAGATCGTTTGATTTTCAACTTTATTGCAGAAAGAGGGAACTGACGAGATAACGTTCTACATAAAAGGAGCCGACGTGGTGCTTCAGCCCATAGTAAGCTATAATGATTGGTTGGAAGAAGAGGTGAGCTCAATCGGCTCGTTTGCTGTGTATCATTTGTCGTTTGCGACTTAAGTGCGCCAATTTGGCGCGGGAAGGCCTGCGCACGCTGGTGGTAGCCAAGAAAGTATTAACCGTTCAACAGTACAAAGCATTTTCCGTAAACGCTTTCCATGTAGTTTTTTGGGAAATTGATTTTTTCAAAAATGCCATATTTAGGCGTCCTACGACAAAGCGAAACTTAGTCTTTACGACAGGCAGACGAAAGTGAACGAGGTTGTGTCAATGTTGGAACGCGACTTGCAGCTGCTCTGCTTAACCGGCGTTGAAGACCAGTTGCAAGTGGACGTTCGAATCACGCTTGAACTGTTGAAGAATGCTGGCGTCAAGGTTTTCAATTTGCATATATATATATATATACATATATGCTAATGTCTTTTTTAGGCATGGATGTTGACGGGTGACAAAGTGGAGACGGCATTTTGCATTGCGAAGTCATCCGGCCTAATATCCCGTGGTCAGAACGTTTTCCGATGTCCAACGGTCCATACGCCAAGAGAAGCGCTTCAGGAATTAGAGAAGCTCAGATCCTGCAGCTCTTCGCTGCTGGTCATTTCCAGCGCGTCTTTGGAGGTGGCTGTCCAATTATGGACTTTAGTTTCCACTTTATTGTTTAGTTCTACTTGGCATACTTGCCTGAAGAATTTATAAATGCAAGTAGCGCGTGCACCTCCGTTGTTTGCTGTCGCTGCTCGCCGGAACAGGTAGTAAAGTTTACGTTGTTTAACTCTTTTCTGCAGTGAAAGATATCTGCTATTTATTAATACTAATTATGGTAGCAGCCTACGTAATAGTAATAATATGTCGTCATAATAATGGCCTATGAGTGACGACGATTAAAGTTGATTCATAATTTTTCATCAAAGAAAGCCGAAGTTGTACGTACGCTGAAAAAGTACAATGGCGGAAAGTTGGTTGCCGCCATAGGCGACGGTGGTAATGACGTCAGCATGATTCAAGCGGCCGACGTTGGCATTGGCATTGTTGGAAAGGTAGGTTTTAGCTGAATGGGAAGAATGATGCGCAGGCTAATTTGCATATTTGCAGGAAGGGCGGCACGCGTCGTTGGCGGCGGACTTTTCGATAACTCAGTTTAGGAGCTTGGCTCGGCTGCTTCTTTGGCACGGTCGATTGTGCTATAGGCGCTCCTGCTCGTTGTCCCAGTTTGTAATTCACAGAGGATTGATCATCACGACAATGCAAGCAGTGTTTTCTTGCATATTCTACTTTGCTTCCGTTTCCTTGTATCCAGGAATGCTTATGGTGTTGTAAGTATTTCAATGACGTCATCATGACTTGCCGAGTATGCAAAAAAGCTTATGATGTTATAGATATTCGACCGTATATACAATGTTTCCGGTCTTTTCGCTTGTAATGGACCGAGACGCAAAAGAGAAAGTGGTGCTAACATTTCCAGATTTGTACAAAGACTTGGTGAAGGTTGGACGAATGCCGCTATGAGCTATGAGAATGGCGTTTGGGTTTTTTTAGGGCCGATCGCTGTCGCTGAAGACGTTTCTCATTTGGTTCCTAATTAGCATGTATCAAGGTGCGGTGATAATGTACGGCGGCATATTTCTCTTCGAATCCGACTTTATCCACATTGTTTCCATTTCATTTACTTCTCTTGTTATCACCGAGCTTATCATGGTCGCCCTTACAATTCATACGTGGCATTGGTCCATGGTTGCCGCCGAATGTTTATCTGTAACCATATACGTGCTTTCGCTGCTCTTTTTGCCTAACGTTTTTGGTAAGCGCTTCTTGTTCTAAGTATTCAATAGTATATTGGCGAAATTTATTATTTTTTTCTTTAAGATATAAAGTATGTTCGAACTTGGTCATTTATATGGAAAACGTTGGTGCTCACGACGATTAGTTGTCTTCCGTTGGTGCTTTTGAAACTTGTTCGTTTGATGTTCGCTCCACCAAACTACGCAAAGCTTAGCTGATCGTCGCCGTCATCACTGATGATGCAATCCAACAATGCCATCATCATCATCATCTCGTATTCATGTAAGAATGCTTGTTTTTAATGTTATAATCTTCTACCTAAGTTTAGTCGTTATTCAGTAGGCGCCGCACGCAGCAGAATATCCAAAGTCATTCATTTTTATTTTTGACTCGTTATTTTGTTAAATAACTAACTTAGCAGCTTCGCTCACGTTGTCAGCTTATATTAAGTACACTTTGGCGCAACTGCACAGCATTCCGGCTGGGGCAGTCAATAGCTAAGCTCTTCATTCGAGCGAATCCCGAAAACGCAATATCGTTAAAAGCCGAAGCCAACGTTCAACCGTGTAGGTAGGCGGCAAGTAGCTATGTGAGACTGTTTGAACGTAACTTTTTTGTTTGCGCCTAAATATGGTAAAACGATTGGTTCCTGCTGCCCCACGTTTGCTTGAATTCTCCCTTAGTGCGTACCAACGCGGAGGTGGGCTCTTTTTATGCGTACGCTGCCAGAATGCCCTCATTTGCATTTCTACGAATACAAAGGGAACCAGTGAATATTCTCTTCCAGCTTGTGACTCCAACATACTCCATTTACGGTCAGGGGTAACTTCGAAAATTTGCATATCATTATTTGCTGGCGTTGTGGTGCTCTAGTGGCATTTATGCCTAACTTTTCAAATCAGTGAAGAAAGCATGTTACGCAAAACCGTTGTTGCATAGATGGATACGTCACTTTATTTTATAATACAACATATAGAGATGTCGGATATCTTTCGAGATCGCCTAATTTGTGTGAAACTATAAACGGCTTTCCGTCGATAGGCTTCAGGAGAAATTGGTTGGCCAATTAATGCGTCAGCTTACTTAATGTTAATACTTATTTTTCATAGTTTACCGTATTCAGAGATGTCAAAGTTGGCTTTGAATTGTATTAATGTTTTGTTGCTATCTGTAAAGTCTATTTTTCAGTTTAACTGACTTATTGCACGCTCGAGCAGTAATTGATTCTACGTGGTCATTTGCATAGCCAATGAGTCAGTTTTATTATTATTATTATTATTACTACTACTTATTTTACCATAGTTTGCAGCGTTTAGAGATGTTTGATTTGCCACCTAACGGCAGTAGGCTTAATTTGAATATTGTTACGTCACGTCATTTCAATAAGCTGACGATAACAGATGGCGCAGCAGTCTGTGAAGTTCTGAAACAAAGGAAAAATCCTTTTTAATAAACGGATCAGTTACGTAAATGAATCACATGCTCTGAAGGCGTAACATATATTACTATTGTTGAGTTAAAAAAGAAAACAATACTGCAATGCATATTTGTGACATTGCAATGATGCGATAGGGTTTCTATCTTAGAACTTTTCAAGTGCCCATTAGCATAGAAGCCCCTTGTTTGGCTTTAGCTTTGTTGCAACATTTCCCGCGCGTCCCAATTGCGCAGCGATAGTCGTAGCAGCGAGTCATTTTTTTCCTTTACTGGCACGCTTGAAGAGTTTTGTTTATTGTTGACATATTTATGCAAAATAGTCTACGTTCCGACCGTCATTTTCTCACAGTCTTTTTCGTTCGCTGACACAAAGGCGTCTATTTTCCATTAAGACTTTGAATGTCAAGTAGAGCCGTCTAACTATTGTGAATGAGATGAGTAGTAGTAGTAGTAGTGGCAAAATATCTTTCACACTTGAAATTGGCCTCTCGCCGGTAATAACATTGCTCCCGTTGTTGTTGTTGTTGTTGTTGGAGCGTTCGTCTTTCGCTGAGGTGGCGCCACCGTCGTCGTCGTCGTCGTACGGTCGGTATTCACCTTATCGGGTATGTTGGCGCTTCTTTTCCATTTCATGCGCCTATTTTGGAACCAAATTTTCACCTTAAATGTTAAATGACAACTTAGTGTATCTACTTTTTCGTAGGGGCAGTAATAAGGATATGCCGCGCCCATACTGTTGTGCCCACCTGATTTTCGCTCAGCGAGAGTGCCGTCGCTATTTCGTACCTTTGCGGCCTTGACAGATACTTGAATTCTTTGAATTTTCGTTCCAATTCAATAAGCTGTTGGCTTGTGAACGATGTCCTTGGCCTTCGCTGCTTCATGCACTGACCGGACCCTACAAATCAATTGACCTTGTATAGTCAAGCACACATTTAAAACCTCTGCGAAGAGATGAGACACCATATCATTGTTGTTATTATGTAAATTAATATTAAATTTGTCGCTTCGCGTTCGCGCTAAGCGAAAAATCATGAAGTGAATCTGTACTTCCTCGAAAATGCTATCCATCGCTCGATGGAATTAGCATACGGTCATTCCCGAAGGGAATGCCTGTCAGCAAAGTCGTTTTTTAACTCTCTCGACCTTGTCATTCCTAATTGAGCTATCCTTAACAGATTGAATTCATTATAAGTGGAGGGAACAGGTCCACTTGCCCGTTTCAAGAGTACTGATGGCTTGCTCGCGTGGTGCTGTTCCCTAACGGCCATTAGAGATGCATGACGACGACGACGCTATGCGCGCGCGCGCGCGCGCCGATGGCGCTCATTGACCGTCCGTTCGCTGGCGCCATATCTTTGCTGACCGTCATTTAATTCGATTTGCGTAAATCTGTTGCCGCTGATGGATTTTTCCTAATGGCCATCGATCGCGCCGGAAACGCGTGCGCATTGTCGGCGCCATGGCGCCAACCCGTGAAATTTGCATACAAGCTATGGTGGTGGTCCTTTTTTGGAACAAACTTTTCAATCACTCAATTGGGTTAGACAACATATATACGCATATATATATATATGTAAGTTGACATTGGTCAAATGAAAAGGCAGCTTACCGTGGAAGACCGTCTGATTTGCCGCAAGCGTAGCAGCAGCTGCTGCCCATGGAGCTGTAATGCAGTGAACATCCTGATGACCGCAAGTCTGTTTCATTGTCCATAATTGTACCGGCCATGTAAGCGATTGACCATTCAAGGTAGCTGACATATTTGTCCATAATGGATCTTCGGCTGTTTGTTGATGGCATGATGATGATGATCTGATCTTCGTTTGCATATCGGTTTGGTCGATTCGCTTATTATCCGTATTTGAAATGGAGACGTTGGAGCTCGAGTTTAGGTCGAGCAAATTTTCAATGCGGAACATGACGGTCGGTTGAGCAATGCCCAACTTTGGCTGCTGGTCCACGGAGTGATATAAAGACGTTGGGCAACGCAAGGGACCGTCAATGATGAGCGTGCGTCAGATGGCATCCTATTAATCTTTGAAAGGATAATCATAAGTGGGTAAACTTTCCAGCACACACTGTTTAAGGGAAACAAGACATTAGGCGGCAAATTGATTTTGCCATTTGGCTTGTGCCAAGTTTCGGCTGAGCCCGCCGGGGAATGCCCTGGTTGCCTTTCGAAGTCGGACTGCTTGAAAGGCCGCTTCTAAATTGTCTCATCATTTTTCCAACTTGTGCTGACAGTTAAGCTTCAACTCTGCGGTCTGTCTCCTCTCTAAATGCTTATGCCACGATAAAGTGGCAATTTTGGCGCCAGATGCTCTGCTTCGTTTGCTAATCCCGCACCGACTGTCTTTGCATGCTGCCTCTGTTTTACGCAATTTTCAAAAACTACGCCAACCCATATACTTCTTCTTCTTACTTTACGGAAGACAAAGCAGCTGCTGCTATGGTGAGTGAGTGAGTGAGTGAGTAGTAGTCGGCGGCCATTTAAAAAAATACTTTTGCATTGGGCGTGGGTTGGACGATGATCAAAGGACTTTCGGCAATATTAAGTGAATGTGGCACTTTTTAAACTGTCAACTTTATTTATTGCTGACGAGTGATCATTTGAACAGCGTCTGATGGATTGCTCAGGTGCGTATATGCCAACTGCTTCTTAGCCGTTCGCACTGTGAAGGCAGATTTAAAGCTACACGTTGATCCTCTTTTACGAGTCGATAAAGTATTTTGTTCGCAATCTAATCCCCCCATCCTTCCATATGCCATTTGTTGGTGAAGAAGTGGGACGCAGCCGAATAATTCACCTTTATTACGCACGCGCGCGCCTTCGATCCTTTGCAACGCGTAAGCGTATTATAGTTGTGGTCAAAGTCCATCAAGTGAGAAAAAATATGACCATTGCAAGTCGAATATTTTCTCCACTTCTCCAACGGAGCGACAATTTCTCACTTTTTCCACAGAGTCATTTTTGTTCGCTTTCCGCTGCTAACGGCATAAAAGTGGACGACTAATTGCGTGAGACTTCGTCCAAGCAAATGGCCATTTTGTAGCAATCTACGTAGGCACTTCCGAGTTGGTCAGTACCATTTTTAAATCTGAGCGAAAAGTTAAGTCATATACCTTCTGTAAGCTAAGAATGGAATAGCTTCAGAAGGTATCTCATCAAATAGATGCGGGAAAATCATTCCTACTTTACTTATGCATCCGCTGATCGCTCCTTTCTCTTTGAAGTCATCTCTGGGCTATAATGGGCAACGATTTTCCAAAAGATGAAGCTAACATCTAATATATACTATACATACGAGTACAATAGTCCACTATGTGGATGCGTAAGAAATGCTTATTCTCGCAGGATCACGTGGAGGGGCGAATCTGTGTGTAAAAGTCGCATTCATCTTCTGCACACCAAAAAAGGCAATGCCTTTTTGACTCAGCTGTCAGAGGCGAAAAAGGAATTAATACTATGGAAAGAATGAGCATACAAATAAGTTAGCGGCGTGGCTCGTATGCAAATACGTTATGCCCACAACGACGAGGAGGAAGCTTCATGTGTAACGCATCTATCTCATTAGGTCGGTCGCGAGAGGAGTATGCAAATGAATTCAGCGGACATTTGGGAATAGTGGTTCTCTCTAAGGATGTTTGTAGAAAAGTATGTAAATTCGTTGGACGAAGGGAAAAACAAAGTACCGTTTGAATTTTTCTCTCCCACTGATCGTATAATTGTTTTTTTTTCCGACAAGTTCGTAAAAGTTCGGAATTTATTTCATTACTTAATAACAACCTGTTGTTTGGCGCGCTTGGTCGTTTTTGCCTTTTGTTGACGACTCGCGAGCGTTGGTAAAATAAAATTTTTATTTCCGTCGCTTTCGGCAATACGATGACGTCACGTCGTCTTCAACGGACCACTTTGCAACGCTTAGCAAATGGTGATCTAATTCCCCTCGCTGCTAAGCATTCCGAAGTCGTCCTCTGAAGAGGGGACGCCAAAGTGAAAAGGAAAAATGCTACAGAAGCCCTTACCCCCCGCGTTTCGTGATGTACGCGATGCCTATGTATGAATGATGGGCGTTGATGTCGGGATTTGACGAATCCCGAAAGTGTTGACTTTAATAGTAAAAAACAGGTATTATGACGTTTGACCTGTTTATTTGCAAAAAAGTTTCAGACCTTTCGGGATATCGCTAATCCCGTCATGAGGATTAGTACTATCCCGAAAGCGCTGAAATCTTTTTACAAATAAACGAGTCAAAAATGACTAAAGCGCTTGATTGTTCAAGACGTACATATCCGTTGAAAAGCATCCCATACTTCGTCACATGAAGTTTGTAGAATCAGAGGAAGCTTCTACGACGAGCTCTGTTGCTTAATGAGGCAAAGGACTCTGAAGGAAGCATTTTAAAAAACTGTTGACCAGAATGCATCCTCATAGCTGAATAATCCACTTCCGGTTAAAGGAAGTTCGTGTTTGCATTTGGGACCGTATCCCGACATAGCACACCGCATTTTCGAATGCATATATGTGTATTCCAAGATCTAGAACACCTATTTTCCTGAGCATTCCTGAGGTTAATGGATTGCTTACTGTACTCCATAAGGTGAAGCTGCTCGTAACAACTTTGTCTCGCTGTTAGCGACTCTTCCGACTAAATAATGGAGTATTCAAATATTCCAAAAATTATTTAAATGTCTATTTCTACAAAAAACCGGATCCCATCCGTAAGGCTTTGCATCTTCGGTCCTATAGGGCGTAATCAGGTGAGACCCACTTCATTGGTGTCCATTTATTCCTCGGAGGTTCGTGAAGGCACTTTAACGCGTTCGCTCAAGTGCCTTAAATCTTCCCGCGCGGATAGTTGCATATCTCCACATTTTCTCCAGTTTTGAAAGAAGCAAAAGGAAACAATTTTCATAACAAAAGGATATGCTGACTGTTGGAAAGGCAACTGAAAGCTAAAAAAAGTCTTCCGCTTCATTTTTGCCTTTCGTTGACAAGTTCAATAAGACGTTAAACCGAATCGGATCTACATTTATTTACCGGACGAATTGACGTGACGTTGTTGCACAAGTTATGTTGTTACAAAAGGTCTATACGAGAATGAACAGGTTGCACCGATTTGTCAACGACACTTTCCATATTTGGGCAGCAAAGGCAGTTCAAGCTTCAATTAACTTCCTTTCAGGCCTTTGCTGCTTTTCCGCAACGTCGGAAGGGTATACGAAGAAGAGAGCAAAGACCATTCCATCGATGAGCATGAAAATGCCATTCGAAATCTGAAAATGGTATATATCGCCGCTCGACTTGTCCATACAGCCTATATGTACATACGTACCAGCAGGTAGTAGTCTTTGACAATAATGCTATAAATGGACACTTGTAATTCGATGTTAAAAATTTGCGCCACGGGAGGGAATGGAACAAAATCGATGCGCTGCTTTGAAATCGCTCTGTTCTGCAACAGCTCAGCAAAATGTGCTGGTGACAGTGACACGTTGCGCGTTCAGTCAACCTACTATTACGTAGATCATTGTCAGTGCGCACAGTATTTGCAATGTTGAACAAATTGTACCAACAATGTTGGCGGATACTTTTGACGGCATCCGGGACAATTGCACCATTAGAAGTCCAACTGACGCTGCAACCACCGACGTGAAGATTATCACAGTTCTCTGTTGGAAGGAGGAAAACTATCAAAAGCAGCGAGAAGCATTACTCTCTTTCAAACCTTTCGAATTCTGTAAATAATCAAGCAGACGAGAACGACGCTATTGACGATGGTAAGAAGTCCATTTACGGCAATTACTTGCCAATTGCAGGCAAAGTAGCCATATAAGGACCAAAGGATACTTCTATAACAGTTAGCGTTATGTTTAGTATTTACAGCTTCAAGCAATTAGCTGTAGCTAAGATTTCAAAGTTTTAAGTCACAATGTGCACATTGTGCATATGTTTCCATCTAATGGAAAGTATACCCGAGCCATCCGAGCACAAAAGGTAAGAAGAAGTCGTAGTCAGACTTTCCCCGACGCTTCCATCGTACAATGTTGCTGCTGAAATGGAAAGCATAGGCGAAATCAGTTTTTTAACATAACAGCATTGCGTAATTATTACAGTGCCGCAAGGCTTAGTATTCCAACGTTAACACCAATCGATATGCAAAGAAGATTGAAGAAAGTAATGTTGTTGGCAACGAAGATGGCCGGATGTTGCTTGAACTGTAACCATTGTTCTTCCAGCGAAGCCACAGTTGCGTACAGCTAAGTGGACCACACCAAACAAGGCAAAAAGTCCAACTCGCGCAGTGAGCAGTAGCGACACGGCGACCCGAAAAGGCAAAAGTTTGTCGCTGTCTCCGCCTGTCACACACAGACGTAACAGTCGCGTTCGAACTTGTTCCAAACGAACGTTTGCTTCCGCTTTCTTGTCGGCAAATGAGGTTACGGTTCAACTTTTTCAAACGCTGTTAGTACGACCACGAAAGCAATTTGCAAAAGCACCATTTTTCTTTCGTGTTTGCTTATTTGCTGATTTTCAAAATTAATCACTTAGACTTTAATGGTCATCCTCAGTTCAGTAAAAAAAAAGATGCATAAATAACGGCGTAGAAGTCTAACAGCGCTTTAAGTATCCTTAAAAAGGCCTTAATAACTTATAAATAAGTAAAAATAGAATACTGTAGCTTGGTGAAAGTGATGTTCAAGGAAGTTAGGTTACTATCGAGAAATAAATGATAGGTAGGTTCGTTTGCATAGATCTTAAGCGCGTTTAAGCAGGGTGTGATGGTTGTTATTCCGTTTGACAGGTCTTTGTGCTCTTTGGTAGTTTTTAAGTAGTCGTTAGCGTGTTTACGATTAATTTTCGACAAACGTTCGACTGCGAAACTGTTCCGGTGCTCATTCTTGTCGTCACAATATTTGATACGTACTTACGTGACAAATACTAAAAGTACAGTACAATATGGACGCCAACAACAGCTTTAACCTTAATAAGCGCGGAATTGTTTTATTACTATTGCTTTCCTGAAACTGCTATTGACGTTTTCTTCTTATTTCGTTTTTGCTTATGGAACCTACATTTCATTACTTACTTTTGTCGGTTACTGTATGTTTGCGGGCTCTGGCAAACAAGACGCCCATTGTTTACTAAATTAATTGAAATTTGCCAATTAACAAACGGTAGAGCGCTCTGTCGTACGGACAGAGAAAGTTGGAAGTTGAAGAAAAGAAGAATTGCACTACGGCAACCCGCTAATCGGAGTGTTCAATCAAGAAAAGAAAATTGCAAACAATTTCAACGCTGACAGTCGTCTTGGAACGTATACGGTGTCACCTTTCTTGGTTTGGTTGTTTTCTTTCGTAGCCGTAAAGAACCGTTGAGCCTATAACCAGCATAGCACCGAACGCGAAGGACCTAAGCAGAAAAGCCTATTTAGGGAACAGATGGCGGCTTTAAGTTATGCTAATGCTCTACTTACACCGATGGGGTGAAGTCGCCCAGAAGAAAATAAGAAAGAATGCATGAACAGATGATAGATATGGACGTGGCAAACACTTTTAGTATATTGTCGGCATACTTAACCACCAAAGCAATTACGAGGCCTCCTCCAGCCTGAAATAAACAGATGCCATAGCAAAAAGCCACTAAGCATTGTTGGAGCTGACTTGAAGCATGACAACTACCCAAGTCACCCATCCGTAGCCTTGAAATATACCATTTCTGGCAATAGCGGAACCGTCTTGAAGAATCATTGTAAGAAAGGCGGCAACCACGCTGAACAATGCTGCAAAGAATCAGACTTCAACCGGCACGCAGTGCTTTGGGTGCTTTTCACCTAATTGCAAATTGCGAACCCACAATGATGTTCTTGTTGTTTTCAGAACCAACTCCAAATATACTCCCGCGAAACCGCTTGTAAGACAAGCGATGAACACGGCTGTCAAACCGACCGCTTGGCTACCCAAACTGCGCTTCTCGACCGTGGACGAACTGCTCGAAGGGAACTTAAAACATCCCGCCATTTAAGGAGTGCTCATTTTAATACGCACACAACATGTCGTGCTTCACCTGAACAATTATCACGCCGACCATAAGTACAACAAGTGAGAACCATTTAAGGCGGTCCAAACGTTTGCCCAACATTACGACCGACAAAAAGGCGGTGGTCAATATTTTGCACTGATATGTTACCTACAATAACAAAAAGTTACAAATAAAAAAAAAAGATGTTAACAATGGGCATTCTTTCAACACCTGATAGGTAGCTGCGTCCAAATTGGACAACGCAAGGAAAAGTAGGTTGTTTTGAAAAACGTACAGCAAAGCGGGTACAGCCATTTTCAACATCTCCTTCGGCTTTGCGGTCATTTCCACGTAGAGTAATTGCATCATGGCCGAAGCGGAGTAACCTGAAAGGCGCAAACACACCCAATGGGGCAAAAGCCTAAAGGAACCAGTAAAGCCAACTACCGCAGCTAACAAAAATTGCCAATAAGGACAAGTAAACTTTGACCACTTCGGAAATAGTGACTGCGGAAGAGTTTAAGTAACGAAGCCCACTTAGGGGCATTGTCCGCGAATAGCGAAGCATAAGAACGGTTGCGGTGCTCGTTACCACAAGAGTAATCAGAGAAGATGCCTTATACCATACTGGAATGTTCTGCGCTTTCTAAGGATGAGAATTGAATTAACAAAAATGGGAGGAGCACATCGGATGGATAACATACTTGTAAGGATAACTTTACGTCATCCTCTTCCTCACTTCTTGATGACTTCATTGTTGCAACGAGGTCGGATAGGCAGAAATGACACGATGAACAAAAATTTCAAAGTAAACGACCAAACCGTCCTCGGGAAGCTAAAAACGACAACGCTCTAAATAAGGAAGGCCGAAACAACTGCGCTTCTGAATTCTTGGACTCATTCGAATAACAGCAACGTAGAATTGCCATAGATGGACCAAAATAAACTACGCACAGCCAACCGAAACAGCTGACCTTTTTGAGGCTATCGTTTCTTTTAGAATTTAAAAGAGAGACGGTATGTTTCGTTTACGCAACCGAGAAAAGATACGTACAGCAAAGCTGCAGCCCTTACGCCAAACTGATAAGATCAAAAAGCGTTCAAAAATCACTTATTCTTATTCAGCTTGCTTTTTTGCGTAACTTGTTAAGGCAAAAATGAATATTGTTGAGATACAGTACACCACAAGCGGAAATCAAGTACTATTACTAAAGCATGTCTTCTAGGTTTCGAGCATTTGCCATTAGAAATCGCTACTTTTCGTGTCCCAACGAGAATTGCATGTCGGAAGACGGAGAAAAAAGTCGATTAACCCAACTAGTTGCAGCAGAGGATCCAAAATCCGGACATCGCAATAATCTGTCTTGAACTTTGACTCTTTTCATCTTTGGATCTTGCTTATCGCCAGTGCTATTCGCCACGCTCGAAATGTCACCACGGAGATGCCTATCGACGTGAACGGTGTAAGCGAAAATGCCGCAAAGTGGATTTTTTAAAAAGCGACCGACAGAGTGGACACCTTTTACTGAGCTCAGTCCATTCGCTGAACGTAAACCCCACGCACGCGCAAACGGAACAGCAATGAGGACAAAGGATAATAAAGTTGCGGAAAAAACAACAGAAACAAAAACTACCGTAACCATTAAAACTGAACGGCATTTGGGGCTCATATGATGGTCAGTCTTTCTTCAAAGACTTTTTCCAAGTTCTGGGATCATTTGGACGACCGTTCTTTTCGTAGCTAACCCCAAATTCGTTGACTCGACTTTCATCGACAGGATAGAGCCATCGCTGGTAGAGATATACCAGGAAAATAACGTCGTCTCGGAAACAGGCTAACCTATGCGACGTCGGCATGCGAAATACAAAGGCGAATACGTCGTCTATGAAAGTGTTAAAAGCTTTGTACATGAACGTCTTCCAAGGCATATGAGCCACCGACTTGAGACGATAGTTGATGAACAACTGAGGCATCATGAACAAAAAGCCGAATGCGTACACGCCATTGGCCATCGATTGCAACAACCAACTATACCAACTTGTATGCGGTACAAACGCAAGGCTATATCCCGCCCCAATAATCACTAGCGGCACCATTACGTAGTTCATGTAATGCATTCCCTCCGAGTCCAGTTGGTCGGATTTCGACTCGTCCGACGTCGCAAGGCCAAGTTCCATTCTAGGCAGCAAACCTTTGCGTTTGAAACTTACCTAAAACAACAACAGTAAATGCAAAAGCTAAAATAGAAGCCTCACATTTAGCCTTAGCCATAGGCAAGAGGAGAACAAAGATGGGGGCGGCTTGCTTGCCAAAGGAACCTGCATTCTTTTTTCAAGATACAGTATGACTATTGGCGCGTAACGAACACGACCGCAAGCTCATTTTTTGGAATTTCGATTATTTGGATTGGTCGGGAAGCAAAAAATCTTTAATAGAATAGCCTAAGCGGCAGTAATATCCATATGATAAGCTATTTTAAGCTATTACTCTCGCGAATTGCTAAACGAAGCAGAAGCATTCATAGGGCGTTAAAATCAATAAAATAAATTGTTCGAAACTTCTGCAATCGATAAATACGGATGAACGATCGGCACAAGACAGTATTTGCACAAACATTTTGCCTTGTCTTAGCCGCTCAGCTATGGGAGTTCACCAATTTGTTATAGGCTCTGTACAGCAATGCAAACATCCAATCCGCTGCCTGAATGGAAATTAACTGACAGCGTAATGAAAATTACGTCTCCATTGTAAACATAGGCGAAGAGTTCGAATCCTCTTCTCGCGTTGATACAGCTGCGCATATTGAGCAGATTGACGAAGCTATTCGCCTAATGGCCAAAGATGGCAATGGCTTTAGCATTGCCGGAACAAAAGGATTTAATTTTGTATTATCACTTTTTTTGGCAATAACGTAAATGTATAAAAGATGAAGAGAGCTAACCTTGAATACTTTGGTCAATTTCCAAGCTTCGATCAAGGCGGATATGCCGACGGGAACAACTACAAGAAGACTGGTTCGCTTGTCGAGCAGATTCAAAAAGATCACTATTTCGCTGAACAATCGCCACACTATTGTTCTTCTCGATAAACCTTGCATATCGGTTTTTCGACGCCAAAAATTGACGTCATTGCGAAATGCAAGGAAATCCAGTATGGCGTGCACCATAGAGATGATCAAAGTGAGAAGGAGCAGTTGAATATCCAAATCGGCCATCATATTCAAAATTTCGTCAATATCCGACTGCTTGAATCCCCAAGCCTTCAGCTGACGCAAACTCATACGCATATTTAGCAAAAAATGCAAATGACCAACCGACGTTGGAGTATACGTCATCGTCAAGTTGACCGTACTACTGTTCGCCGTAATTTCCACTAAATCGTCTGTGCGAAATCCCAACCAGTCAAGATAAAATAATGGATAGTAACGATCGCGTTCCGAATAAATCATCAGTTGTTGCAATTCCGGAGGGACTTTTCGGGATACGAACGGAAAAGGTTCGCCAACGCCTCTTAAGGTCACCTTGGAACGCCAATGACTTACGGGACGCTGTTCGGATGTTGTATTTTGTTCGGATCTTTGATCAGACGAATAAATTAATACTCGATGTCGTTTCCTAACATGGTAGACGGTCATTTTGGCAGTTTGCAATAGATGCCACGGCGCTTTGAAAGGATTGCTTTCGTTTACTTGCGGAAGCACGAATGCGTGCAACCAAAGCGAACCATTCTTACGAGTCTTCGCCGGCAAAGGCACTTCGACAATTTGCTTCATATACTGTTGCATTGAGAAGTTGTCAACGTGCAATATCTCGCTTCTAAGCGACCGCGAGCTAACCGACTGAGACGTGTACAGACGCAATTGCAATTTTGTGTAGTCGTCAAACTCCAATTCGGAACGAAGGCAAGCAATCCAAGGCCTTCTCGTGCCTGGTCGAGGCACGCACTTTTCCGGATAAATTAAATGGTAAAACAAGTAAATCGAATAACTTGCGTAAGCAATCAAAATAGCCGTTGCTACATTACCAAGAAAGCCCATCTTTGGCCAGTTGTCGTCACAGCTTACAGAAATACGGTGGCAGCAGGATCAAGTACAACGGACAGCCAAGCATCACCGAAATGCCATTCACTAACAGCGTGTCAATAGCGACAGAATCGTACTCTGCATATTGATAGAATAAATAACTTTACTGATTGGGCAATATTTACAAAAAATAAACTTCACAACGCAAAGGAAGCCAAAAATTCAGGAAGCAACTCGACTTAAGTAAAAGCAGGTACTAATACAGTATGCCAACAAAAAATTTTTACTCCAAACTTTGTGCGTATTGTATACTACGCGTATGACGCACCTGTTGCGCAGTTTACGCGCATCCGTGGCCTCCACTGTCAACGTCATATTGCTTTTAGTTTACAAACTTCAAACCAAATAAGCGGTTTGTACCTTTCCGTAACTAACACGCACAAGAAGCTTTTTCCCAAAATTCAGAGATACTATTGCCGCAGTACAACGTTCTCCCATAAAAGTATCTGCCCACCTAAACGTCAGCCTTGTGGAAATAGCGCAGCGTCAATCATGAAAGCAGTTTATTCAATGAATAAGCAGCAAAGCACAACAGCAGAGCGATATAATAACGGCGTGAATGAACTGCTCGCTTTCGTAGTAATATGCATCATGTTTTTGAATGGAGTTAACGCGAAGCCATTCATGGATTCGGCGGTTCTATCGTCAACGAGTCGCACATTTGCTCCGCTTCGCCAAAGGGACTGACGCCAGGTCACTTCTTCGTGAAGCAACGAAGGCAGCATACTCCGCCTTCATTCAAGCAAAGGCGACGGATGAACATTCGCCCTCAACTTCTCCGAATCCATATCATTCAAAAGCCCGCTTGCTAAAGAGCAAAGGCAGCAGGGGTAACTCTGCCTACGCTGAAATATCATCAGAACTCTTGCCGGAGCTTGTTAACTACTAATTAACTTGGGTGTCCCCCTCTGCACGCATGTGGAAGCCTTCTACCAAAAACCGCCAGGCCAGTAGAACGACTTCCCGAGAAGATAATACAGTATTAAGGATTTTCAAGTTAGTACTGCAACCTAGGGCACGGAGAGTCGCTTTGCTTCCTCCAATCGGATAGCGGCTTTTCGAATGAAACACTCGTTGAATCAAATTACGGGGCTTTAATTGTTTTGTTTTCCAATTTGTATTGAATGTCAACACATGCTAATCAGGCGCTACCGTATGTACCTGACTTCACTTGTAGCTGGCTTCACTGTCCGCGGGGTCGGTTGAAAATATTGTTTTCGAATTCAGCGTAAATTGAACGTTACGAAATAACAGAAGGCCTTCTTGCTTTCTTTAGCAGCATAATGTTGTGACGCTGCGGTATATACCTGACTTCTTTTATCCTACTGTATGTTTTCGTTCGTAGGAATGTTGATGGAGTGCATTTTGGGAGTTCACTGGCTTGCAGAGCGAAAAATTAGTTACCCGCCTGCTTAGTTAGCGTCAGATTAACTTTTCGGACTTTACCATATTCGTTATTCAGGGATAGTTCGGTTTAGGATTTGCGCGCCCTATGGATTTGTGCAAGAAGCTCGAACAAGCCGAAAGCGCGTCGGATAAAATTGCCGCCCTGATGGCTATTGCGAAGATGGTGCCTAAGATTCGCGCCGACGAAGTGTTACCTCGGGTGGCTGCCGCCGTAAATCCCAAACTCATGAATCTTTTGTTGGAGGAAGACCCGACGGAAACAGGCGCAGCGGGCATTGTTATTCTTTCCCGTTTACTGTCGAGGGCGTCCGCTGCGGAAGAATCAAAATTTGCCGAATGCTTTCCATCGCTCGTCGACTGTTTGGAAAAGTACGTGTTTGTTGTCCACTTCTTCAAGAAGCTTATTGTTCAACAATTTAGGCTTTGCAATTCGGGCACCAATATTGAATTGCATACGTTCTCCGAGTCATTGTTCTGCTTACGGAAATTACTACATAAGATTACCTATAATGAGCAGTTGTTCACTCGGGTTGCCAATGTGTTTGTTAAGTTATACCCGACTTCAAATGCGTTGGTGATAGAAGCAGTTGTGGAACTTTTTTTTACCTGTCCAAGAGCGGACGTAATTTTTTCGAAAATAGTAGCCGTTGTGAAGGAGGAACGTTCATCCCATAGTCATTTAGTCGTTGCGTTCAGCACCATTGGGCAGAGCGTACCGCCAACTGGAAAATTTGTCGAAACGCAATGGCTGAGCAATATGTGCTATATTTTGTCTAGTTTAATGCGTGGAAGAGTGAGGGACCCATTACGTTGGGACACAATAATTTGCGTTGAGCTTTTGGTACAAATGTTCAGCAGAGACGTACTGATGAAAGAGGCGGACTTCTTTATGGTTGCCTTCACTGTTGCTTCTATTGAATTGGACTATTTGATCAATTTGGGATTTGCGCAGCACACTTTTGACCGTGTGATGCGACCTCTATTCTCCTGCGTTTTATTGTTGACCGAAGCGCCGGAAATGCTGTCCCTTCTTCTCGAGGATCGTCCTGATTTCAATGAAGCAAGTGTGTCAGCACTGTTAAAACAATTGGTTTCCACAATTAACTTTATTTTTACCATTATTATTGACGACGGTGAAGCGCAGACATTACCAACGCTTATACTCTTACTTCTAATGGAAATGATAGACCCCTATCTGCGTGAGGCATTCGATTTGCTTGATAGAGGTACGTATTCTCTTCCGCCTTGCGGAGACATTTGTTGTCCGTAACGTTTGCCTGCCTGGGCCTTAGGCTTGCCTAATGGCAGAACAAAATGGCTGGCACGCTCTCTAGGAACCTGCATTTCTTTAACGGTTACAGTATGACTCAAAATTTGAAATTGCGCGTTTTTTAGATCTGCTAAAGGCGGCAATTCCGAAAATGTTTCAATTCTGGAAACGGAGATGTCCGCGCAGCTCGACAATTTACGAGTTTGGCTTGCTGACCCGATTCATGCAAAGCGTTATTGTCAACGGAATTACGTTTTCGCCCGACGACCATAAGGTGGAATATGTTCAAACGGGAGTGGCAATGTTTCAAAAGTACAACCTTTGGAGCGACGACGAAGCTCGAGCGCTGTTCAATACGTTTTGCTATTTGATGTTGAAACTTCCTTGGGACATTCTTGCTTCAAACCATCAGGCGGAAGTGAAAGTCGTCTTCGACTACTTCACTCAACTGTATGAAAGTGCTTACGTGAGAGCTTTTGTCAATTAAAGGTTGTTGTTAAGCTTCTTGTCGTAATGTTTTTCAGCTGCCATCTACGCCATGTCGTCTGCTTGCTGGTATCGTCGCGGTCATTTTGACCATATCGGACAAATGCAGCTTCGAAATTGCGCCTACCATTTGGGAACGTATAATTGATGGTATTGCTATCGTTGCACAATTTGTGGCAGATAATTCTGACCGCAATGACGCGGACGACTCCACTGTTGAGACGGTGGAATTTTTAACCGATGCGGCTTCCAGGCTTAACTCGATTATCTCAAACAACGCTCATTTGAAGACTACTCTGCGCACCGTGTGGCTTAAGGCGTTTTCAGAAGACGGTTCGTCGAATGGCTCTTCTCCAGTAGCAGTTCTGGACGATATACATAAGCTCTTTTTATAGCAGTTTCACTTGGTTATTACACTTATTCCGCTGTTGCAAACGTTGATATCTTTTCGCGTGAAAATGAATCGCTCGCAAAAAACAGGATTAAACATGGTTTATTCCCCATTGGAACTAACAACGAATCTTCTTCCGGAATTATTGGCGGATATAAACGCTGCAATAAAAAGCACTCATTTTGACAATTTTTTTTCCAGGCAAACAGTTTCCCGTTCTCTTTAAATGTAAAACGAATAGAGCTTTCAGCCTGGCGATTTGCATTACAGTAGGATGTCACCTGCAGGCATTTATTTGGATCATACTGTAGCTCGAACAGGCTTTTTTTGAAAGAAATATGAGAAATCGTGGTTCACCCGCTCTTTAGCAGTCGTAGAAAAGGCGAGCGCTTTAGGGCGTGCCAACTGGGTCTGCCCTTGCGACATTGCAAGATCGCTCGGTACAAGTTCCTATTTTATTAGCATACCTCGCAGCTACAGAACCGATGTTCCTTTCAATGTTCGATCATCGCATTTCGCGAAAAGCCTTCAAGGACAAGCGAACTATTACAAATCATGATAATCGTAATGTAAAACCCACAAGCAGCGTACGGTAGGTGTGAACTTGAGGGCCATTGACCGTATAAAAACCATTTTGAAAACAAGAAGTGAAATAACGGATCAACGTGAAATAAATTTCAGTAGGAAAGGTTGAAACTTAAGATCGACGCGATCTCTTGGGGCAGTTCATTTTGAACGGCAGCCAATTGGTGGTATATACCTTCGGCAATGGCGAGCACCTCGTGAACATTTATATTCATCGATAAACTGTTGACGTGCTAAAATTTGAATATGCAAATAAGCTTGAAAAAATTGGCTTTCGCTCAAGTTCGTAAACTACCTTTAAAATGTCCGAGAATCCAAACCGCTGCGCCAAAACGTAGTCTTTTTGCGTTTCAAGAATGGCAAGGCATATGAGAAGGTGAAAATTCGTATCAATACAATCGGTCCATAAAACCTGCGTGGCGCAAAATATAGTTTGCAAAGTAACCTTTTTCGTCTCCGTTTGCATTACCTCCCACAGTAGGAAGATGTCTTCAAAGGAGAATTCCCGCTTGAAAAGAATCAATATCCAACGAAAACAGAAGAACATATTTTGCGATCCGTTTCTGTCTGTAAGTACGGAATTCAAGTAAGCCAACCGCGTACAACAGAGGCAGTTGACTAACGAAAATAGTCGCTCAGCTCCGGATCGACCACTTCAAGGAGACACTTCAATTGCTTCAGCTGAGTTTTAATGCTCAGCTGATCGCTGTAGAAGTTCCTTTCGCACCTGTTCATAAAACCCACAAAGGCCCAAAAACTGTCAACTTCGTCTCCAAATATATAAACAAGCGGAGACAGAAGATCGGACATTCCCTGTACGTAACCTGAAAATCATCTTTTTTTAAATCGCCACTTGACGAATACTGTATGCACGTGCCAAGATCAAAATTGTACATCATATAAGTCATAAGTACATCGTGCAACAACGTAAGATTTTCATTGTCATCGCCTTGAAAGAATTCGTGGTTTCTGTCAGTTCGGATTACGTCTTTTTCTAAAAAAAAGTCAAAAGGATTACGGTAACAGGCAACGGATGCCCGTAGAGCGTACCGATAATATCTCTGAACTTGCGATGATCGGACCAACGACTCTCCTGGTCGGCTGTTACACTTTTCCACTGCGTCTTGAGAATGTGGTAACTTTCGACCAACTCCTTCTGCTTTTCTATGCACTTTGATTGTGGCCAACTCCAATCGTAGCAACCAAGCAGATACTTCCAAACTTCCTTTCGCAGCTCGTGTTGTATACCCTACGAACAACATTGAGACAATTCTGATTTAGTAAGGCGGACAATACCCCTTTAAAAATGGTCTGCTTCACCTCGGATGGATTGATTATGGAACCATCTTCGTTTTT
The DNA here is from genome assembly GCA_000797535.1 of Trichuris suis. NCBI lineage: Eukaryota > Metazoa > Nematoda > Enoplea > Trichinellida > Trichuridae > Trichuris > Trichuris suis. The sequence continues at coordinate 1,041,795 of KN538376.1, read as the reverse complement.
ACAGTTCCGCCATTGCTGTTCGGAAAGAGGACGACTTCTTGCGAGTATTTTTCTTGGAGGCAATTTAAGGGTCTGCAAAATGGCATTGGTCACACTTAGCAGCTGCGAAAGCCAACGGAATGCACACCGTATCGACAAGTTGGAAATCGTTGTCCACTTGAATACTGATGGCATCGACGGGATCGCGCTTTTGAAGTTGCGCAAGTGATTGCATGTCCGTTTCGTAATCCCTCATGTCGAAAAGCCTTGTTGGAGAGGCAAAGTCCGTTAGAAAGTCTTTAAATTTCGCCAAACTTGTCATCGTCGTCGTATACGGATTGATTTTGAACTTCTGCAAACGACATTACCCTTAGAAGGGGCGGCGAATCCAATAATCAACAAATCATACCGTCACCCAGTCGGCCGCATTTTCCTCTTTCAACAAAGCAGCTTCCTTGCTCCACGCAGGCGCTTTTTCAAATATCAAATATACATCCTTTTGTTCGGTTCTAAAATTGAACACAACTCGACCAACGAAGACGAAGGGAAATTTTTCGACTCCCTTCCACGCCTTGGAATAGCGCTAATTCGAAAGAAATTCACTTTGCGCCACTAGTCATACTGTAACTTGAGAAATGCAGGTTCGTTCCTTTCTGGCAACCGGCCATCTTGTTCCGCACTTATCAAAGCTTAAGCCTCCGTGTAAGGCTTTGGCCTAAGTAAAGCGCGGAAGCAGGAAGATACATTTATTTTTTTAAACATATTGCAAGCATGTTAGGTTGAAACTGTTACCGCACTCGCTCTCGTTGCGATATTTAGCACGCAGATACGCAAATCTAGCTTGCCTATTTCGAGTTTTCGTAAATCCCATTTTTGCGCGTAGCGCTACAACGAATATAGCGGCATTTGAATTTTTTTGGATATTTTCCATCTTCTTGTGTTTTTAGCTAATACCAACTCCGCTAAATCCCCAATAGAATCCCTCGGTCTAATCGTATTCGCCTACGATAATGGATGCGTCAAAGAAAATGATCGTGGAAAGGGAGAGCAAATGAAAGCTACAAAAGGCGCTTGAAGAGAACCTGAGCATCCCAAACTTTCCTACAGTAACTACCTGTTCATTGCTGATGCGCTGAAGGCTAAAAGGGGAGCAAAAAATTAGGCAAAATAAATACGTTTTTATCACTCTCCGGCTGCGGACAGTTGTCGTTCGTCAAACAGGTAGCAATTGGCATCAGTATACCTTTTCAGCATCACTCTTTGTCGCAAGCAGTCCATGAACTTGTCGTACTCTTTGGAGGTAAGGTAGAACAATGGCAAGGTGGCGCTGCGGGTCAAAAATTGAAAAGATATGACGTCTCCGTGTTCCTCGGACTCGTTGCACTTCATTGCCATCATTGCGTCCAATTGCAGTTCATGATGTGCAATGCTATTGGTCCTTGCGCTTTCTCCGCAGTCGGCTACTTGCGCTGCAAAATGGAAAAGTAAGGACAGCCCTAAGCGCTGGAATGAGCTTTGCGAACAACAAGCTCATACGGATTGCACTTGTTGCTTGGCGGGCACATAACTTCGCTAGTTAAAACAGCCGGCAGTAGTAGATAAAAATAGTTGAAAAGGAGGCAACAAGGAGAAAAACAAGTTCCTCTGCTATTTTTAAACTTCAGAAAAATCACCTGTTCCATAGGCAGTCGTCCTCGACGGGTGCACCTCCGCCGACCAACCAATAAACCATTGCCGATTCTAAATAGGTTAAAAATAAAACCGTTTGGTCTTGACACGGTACGCTTCTAGCGAAAAAGAAGATGCTTAACTTTTGGAAAAATCGCAGTCGGCCTTGAACTGGATTCTCCACCGCTTCCATGGAGAGCCACACGTTTTGATCGAAGACAACTCTCGTTTCCTGCAAGCGCAACGGATTTAAAAAATTGACGAAAAGATACCTGCCAGTACTGGATCATCGTTGCCAGCTTCCATGAACACTTGTTGCCCGGTAAAGTTGAACCGCTGACCAATTCCACAGGATAAATAATACCATTGGCACAACAGTAGGACGGTAATGATCAGTAAGTTATCGACCCTATGTGAAGGCTTTGCAAAGCCCTACGCGTCGGCACCGTTAATTGCAGTTTATTAAACAACCGGGTTGACTTAGTATTTTTAAACTTTATTTTCCGACATCCGCATTTCAAGCGGACAACATTTTTCTACGACAAAACTAAACTAGGCAATCCCGCCAGCGCTGCTCGAAGCGACAAGACGTTAGGGGCTTTGCAAAACAGTTTGCACGCTTCTCATTCGCGCGTCTCTACTGGAGCAAGCGAGCCGGCAATTTTCCTCGTGACAGTACGCTTTTCGATGTGCAGGTACGAATTTGGTACTGTTCCATTCTATTGTCGAAATGTTGTTCCATTTGACGGTTTTTTAAGCTACAATTTCGCCAAATTGCCCGCGAAGCAGCGAGCTTTGCCGTCTTGTACTTTCCCGCGCGTTTTGTTTAGTTTTGCTCGTTTTTAATTTGTTAATTTTTGTCCGGCGCCTCCGACGCGCCCCAAAAGTTCCTTCCTTTGAATCGCGCGTGTTCAATTTATTCTTGGAAGACGCTTTCGCTTTTCTTTTCACGCTTGGTTTGTTGGTGTCGCGTCAGGACTTGCAAGTGGCCATGACTTTGGCTTTTTGTTTTTCAAAAAAAGGCATCCAAGGCTTAGCTGTCTTTTTGCCAGCTTTGCCGAATGTGCACCGTTTTTGCGATAGCGTTAAAATAGTATTTTTTCCCGTTAACGATGTTTTGGGCTTCGCAAATGTCTAGCAGAGCTCTTTGTTTTTTTCTTCGTACAGCCTTCGTTTGCTATTAGTCGTTTACGCAATGACTAGTCAGCTTTCGTTGCAACTTGTTTTTTTGTAAACTCAAACTTTTGCATAGCCATTTCTTTTAGTAGTTTGTCAGTCAGTGTAAGTATGAGTTAGTTATTGTCAGTTTTGCATGGCTTAATATTTTGAAATATGCTACGTTTGCGTCTGGAAATCATTTCAGTAGTTGTGCGCTATTTTTAGATGAGTGATCACGCTGTCGCGCGGTTCCGTTAGCTGACATCAAAGTTTTTCAACCATTCACGTTTCTTGGGGCGCTCAAACGCTTTAGGCACCTCTGCCTGAGCTTCCTTCGTCGCCAATGGTTTATTGAAACATTTTTTCTAAAATTTAGATTCTCTTACGTCCAAACCGACCCGTCAGCTCGATTGCATTGCTAAATATGGGCGTTCCAACGAGTATCGACTATTTTGGCAAGTGAGCATTGGAAGAAAAAAGAAGCTGACAATATTTAAGTTTACATTAACACGCTTTCGTTCGTTTAAATTGCTTCAAGGGAAAGCTAACGGCACCAAAACTCGAAATAGGTGGAGCTACTGTCAGCACGGAGGTGGTCATAGTCGTTTCTAACTTCTCTTAACTCTTTCAGTATGCCCACTAGCGCCACCTATTTGTGCGGCTATAAAGTTGCTTTGAAAAACTGCTTCGAAACCAAGAAGAAGAACAAGAACAAGTCATAGCAAAGGTATTACCTTACTCCTTATGAGTCAGCAATGTTTTCTCTCGTTTTGTTGGTTAAACTTAAAAATTTCTCATTTATACAGTATGCTAATAGGCTGTATCATTTTTTGACCATAGGCTTAATTAGGCGATGGCCTATTGTCCCATTGCTTAACAGTATTGTTTGAGTTTAAACAGGTTGTATGCGAACAGTATGCGCTTGGGCGCCCATTGCTGTTTACATGTTGTTTACGCGGAAAAGGTTGACGCATACGGGCAAATCTAGTTTTCACTTCACTGCTGCTCGAAATATGAAGTTTCAGTCGTTTAGGCATTGTACAACTTGACGTGTAGTTGTCCGCTCGTCTGCCTTTCATTTTTCCCTACTAAAGCACATTGATAAAATTGCGTCAATGGAATGAGTCATCAGCGTCGTACGGGGCGTCATTGATAATTTTACTTGAACTGGTCATTCATTGGCTGCGTAGTTGCCTACGAGTAGAGCGACTCAGGTCGAACCATCGTCTTTTTCTCTCATTTTGACGCTTTTTCCTCACTTTCAACCATTCTTGTTGCCATCCTCTTTTGTTCTATTACTCCACGTTCTGCTTAAGCCTTACGTTCGTTGTTTTGCCTCAAGTTTAGTGAATAAGCAACCCTACGCGCGTTTCGTTTACTTGAGATGTGTCACTGTGGCCTGCGGCAATTTTGCGCGCCATTTTGAATTAAGGCATCCAAGCAGGCCAAGTTTTTTAAAAATAATTGCTTACAGGCATACTATTCTCGTGCGCTGGCATAGTTTCACGCTTTCGTCATGTTTTCCTTTCGTTCCAGCTTAGTTGAAGCAATTTTAACTAAATTGATTCGCAGGTTAGTGTCGCTTTCATAAATTCAACCAAGCTACAGTACGCTTTTTGCGACCGTCTCTGTCCCATTTGGGAATGACGCGGAATCTTCTTAGCAGCATCGCTGACTCTGACTATGCTGTATCGAAAAGCTTCGCGCCGTCCGAATTGCAGCGCGAGTTTTGCATGTTTGAAAAAGTCCTAATATGGAATGTTTAAGATTTTTTTACATTACGTGAAAATTGATGCCGCTTTAGTACAAAGCCTCCTACATGGCGTAGTTGATTTTCTTCGCGTTTCGCCCCTACTTGACAAAATCCATTATGTATTAAGGCGCGCTGCCAACTGTGTTTGTTCTTGTCGACAGGTGCTCTTTTGAAATGCGCTTAAGCGAACCTTCGTCGGAATTTTAATTTTAGGCGATCTTGGATTGAAATGAGCGGCGGCAACGAGTCGACGACTGCCCAATGTCCAACCGACTATCCGGTGGGTCAACGTAAGTTTTTTGGGCCCATTATTGTTATTAATAATTGAGCTTAGCCAATGGTTGCACTTAGGGCGCCATAATTTTCGTTCACTTTACGAAGATGTGCCGGACAAACAGAGTCGGGATTACTTTATCCCGAACGCGTCGCTTTCTTGCAAAGTGCTGAAGGCTGATGATGACGTCACTGGTCGAAGTTTTAATCCATTTCACACCGCCATGTAAGTTGTCATTCCATCCGCTATTCTGGTCACTCTACGAACTGACAATGCCACTATAAGTTACCGGAAAAGCGCGGTGTGGGAGTTTGCGTTTTCTTTTCTAAATTCCATCACATAATACTTAATATGCATATTATGTATATATGTTTTTTAAAACCAGTTTAGTTGCTTTGAAGCGTTCCAGAAGTGGTGGCAATGTTCTCTTCTCCATATATGGGCATTCTATTCTCACTGTTAATACATCTTAGCGTTTTGTATAGACTTGTCATCTTTCAGGACGATCGTTATTTGTCGTCAGCATGACAAAGATGGCAGCTGTGTGCTAACAGTTAAGCTGATTTCAGCTGGCTGAATATTCAATGATATGCAAAACCGGAAGGCTGCCGTTAACGATAGAATAAACATTGTGATGTGCAAGTAACCTTTCATGTATAAATAGAAAGACTCCTCTTACTGTCAATCGCTGTTACATTCATAGCCCAACTAAGCATAGAACGATAATGGGAAAAACGTTATTGTGCGCATTATACGCATTGGAATGTTGTTGACGTGAACTATCAATGTATTTAGTAGATCTAACTGTATATGTTTATTTTATGTGTTCTGTTTTTTGTTTTACAACAAATTCTCCGCCGCGCTTCTTTTAATGGGCTTTCAATGTTTGCATCTCATTAAGTCAAATTTGCTTAGGTATACTATTGAATTGGAGCACGGCGGTCACTGTTGGACAGTGCGTAGACGCTTTCGCGACTTTTTCTCGTTGCACAATCGCATTCTTCTTCACAAAGCAAAGCTCAACTTTATTCCACGTCGCAAGTACGTATTGTGTGTGCTATTTGCATACGCTTGTCGCATTTTGAAAGTATTTCAGAATAGCGGTGGCTGACGAAGGCGAGGATAAACTTGCTTGGCATTCCAGTATGGATCAACCGGATCGATCGTCCAAAATTGTTGACATGCTTTGCTCTACGGAAATGAGCATTATGGATCCGGGCCTTCCTCACGTGACCACCAGCAAGCAATGCGTAACATTGACGCATGGCACCTTGAACAAGGCGCCTATAGATTCTTCGCCATTGGATGGAGTTGTAACTTTGAGGCATAGTTCCATTGGTTCCTTACCGTCTAGTAGTAGCACGAATAGCAGCGAGGATAACGACTTGCCGCCCTTTCCGGTTTGGCCAAATATTTTCCACGATCGAAGTGATCAAAGAACTGTGAGATAGCTTTATTAGAGAAGAGATGGACCGCTTTGACAGTGCTGATTGTTCAGGAGAAGCTGAATAGCTATTTGAATGCCGTTTTGCAGAATGTCATTTATCGAAATCTCAAAGAGACCGTAGGCGACAATATGTTGTTGTCTCACATTGTCGTTTGCATTGTTGCTTCTTTCAGCGCGACTTTATTGAAGTAAGCCGCTACTCGTTTGTAAGCGGCCTTGGCCAAAAGCGGAAGGAGGGTCTGCTGAAGAAGCGCCCCGGAGGTAGGCAAGCTTACGGCGGCATAATAAGATGTTGTACCGAGATGTTCGCCTCGTGGAGATACAGGTAGGCAAGACGTATGTGGTTGCCTTCTGCTGATGTCGCCTTCTTGTTCCAGATTCTTTTTTCTCAAAGACACATATTTGGCTTACGCGCATCCCGAATCCGAAGATGTTAGGGCTGTTATGCTTTTCGACCCTGGCTTTCACGTTAAACTTGAAGAGTACAGAAAACCTCGTTTGACGGTGGAAAACCTGAGCCGGTATCGTCTTTGGCCATTTTTTCCAAAAAAGGCAAAGCCATATCGTATTTTTTTTAAAAATTAGTACACTGGTGATCAAGTGCAAAACGAAGGAGGATGCTCTTGCATGGGAGCGCGCAATTAGCACAGCTGTAAAGCATCCCGGTAAGGAGTTCCTGCAAAGCAATGCCTATGGGTCAACTTATCCTATTCGGATGAACTCTTACGGAATGTGGTAAGCAGGACGCGTCTAAGGAGAGCAACCTATGGCTTCCACTCTTTATCATTATCTGATTGGCAGGTTCGTTGATGGAAAAGACTTTATGGAAAATTTAGCCAATATGATTGAATTGGCTGAAGAGGAAATCTTTATCACCGATTGGTGGCTCAGTCCGGAAATATACCTAAAGCGACCTGCCATTGAAGGTAGACGATGGCGTCTTGACGAGCTGCTCAAAAGAAAAGCTGAACAAGGTGTTCATATTTATGTTCTCCTTTACAAGGAAGTGCAAATTGCTTTGGGCATCAAGAGCCTATATAGTAAGCGTCGCTTGAAGGAGCTTCATCCCAATATTCACGTATGGACACCACTTTCCGCTTTCTCCTCCTCTGTTGAAGGTGATTAGTGGATTTTCAGGTTCTTAGACATCCGGATCATCTTCCGGGAAGCGGCGTTTTCCTTTGGGCCCACCATGAGAAGATTGTTGTCATTGATCAGAATATAGCCTTCGTCGGAGGGATTGATCTATGCTACGGAAGATGGGACGACTCGGAGCATAGGTTGCCTTAAGCGGCCCAATAGTGGCTTCACGTGCAATTTTTTAAAATTAAGGCTTACCGACTTTGGCAGTGTGACATTTGCCACTAAGAAAACAGCGACTATTATAGAAACAAACGAGAAGTCTGTTCTGTCTGCCTTTCGTTCGGTTTCTCGTATGCTGCCTGTGGTAAGCATGCGAGCAGCTTCGGAGGACCATGCAGACTTGGATGTTGTCGATGGCGCTCAAGCTTTATCGTCAGGTGAACATGGTGACACCTTTGAAAATGCCGCTTAATCCTAATGGGATGTATATATAAGCAGAGGTCGATCAACCTCAGAGGAAACAGACGTTGACCACGTCGGAAGCAGCCATTCGTTTACGCTTCAAGCGGCCGTCATTGTTCTCGTCGTCACGTTTCCACTTTCAAAATATATCCGACTTGATGGCAAAGGTGGTTCTTATCCATAGTACATCCCGTCAGCTGGCAATGTCGTACGGTAGTTTAGTATAAAAAACGAACAGAGTCAAAGTTGGAAAGCGAAAGTGACAGAAAATCTGATTCGGCCAATCCGCCTCCCCGAAGGCGCTCCATATTCGCCGTAAGACTACTATACGTGTACGTCAGCATTGACCGTTTGAAACTTTCAATTCAGAATGTGCATCCATGGCAAAAACTGCGGCATGCATTGAAGGAGGGAACCTTCAGGCAAGAGGAATTCGACGAAGCTGCAAAGTACTACGAGGAAAGGTTCGTTGCCCGAAAACACGTGACCTCTCGGTCTTCAAAGCCATTTTTGGCAACGACATTGTTGCGCTAGATATATCTTGATTGCTAAACTGTTTCTAACTCTTACGTACCTGCTTATTATTTTTGTTAATACGCTTTTTTGGGGTAACAACCGCACTGACGGCTCTGACGTCACGCGAGCGGGAAAGCACTTCGAATAGCGATGACGAATAGTTTATGCAAATTCTACCATTCGTTAATTAACTTTCCAGTGGCTAATAGTGACGTCATAGACTGCTTACGTCATCGTAGCGATTTTAAGTGCATTCGTTTAAGATTGGTGACCTTGCAGCAAGAGGACGACGTCGATTCTGGTCTACTAGGCGGCGGCAAGTACTGGATAGGCAAAGACTACGTCAATTTCATTTTTAAAGATTTTACCGCCATTGATTTGCCCTACAATGGTATATTGAGCTGACCGTAAGCAAAGACTACATACATACATGTCGTAATGTTTCCAGATTTCATCGATCGTCGAGAGACGCCAAGAATGCCTTGGCATGATATAGCATCGGTATTTTTTAGTACGGTGGCTCGAGATGTTGCTCGCCACTTTATTGAACGATGGAATGCATGCAAGGTTGAGCCATGTTCTCACTTTTGTCCACTCATTTGCATTTCTTAAACCTTATTCAGACGGAGAAGAACAAGTATGATCGCAAGATGCCCTATTTGATTCCAAAGACGTACGAACGAACTCGTGTACCTCAAATGTTTCGCGACATATCCCATAAGTGTCATGTTCAGGTTGGCGTCTTAATTTTCCTCCCTTCTATGGATTGGCTGTTTATTTTAAGCTGCTTCGAAGCGCCTCTCCGTGGTCGGTTGGTAACAATATGATGGAGGCAAGCATACATCGAGCGTACGTTGGATTGATAGAAAATGCGAAGCATTACATTTATATCGAGGTGCCGGAAGTTGCTCATTATGCAAATAAGTGTGATGGTATGCATATTTAGAATCAATTCTTTGTTACGATGCTGGACCGCACTGACGTACAGAACAGCATAGCGAAGGCACTTTACGATCGTATTGTCCAGGCGCACAGGTACGTCTTGTTTCCTTTTCAGTGTCTGAAGCGAAGATAAGTGCAGAGCGTTTTACATACCATTTAAAACCCATCACGATGCCCATGCAGAATAATGACGTAGACAATGACGTCAGCTTTGCCCTTCAACCTAAGTAAAAGCTTAGAGAACAACAGAGTAAGGATATAAGTCCTTCCGTCCTTTCTTTCCATGTGGCATCGTTATGCCACGATGGAAGCGCGTGCCATCATTCCCTTTTTCCTCAAAAACGTGAGGTATATGTCGTTCACCTTTAGGCCATGGAAAGTACAGTACGTAATTGATTATCCAGAATGCTTGGGTCTAAAAGTGTTCTGGATTTCATGTTCTGACAGATTTTGGAATGTATACGACTACGTAATCTGAAAGTCAATGTGATACGTATCGGAGACAGTCAAAATCCCGAACGAAAATTGCCTTTATCTATATAGTTCTGCTCAATCAAAAAAGAAAAGTTACTACTATCTTGCCTTCCTGGGGCTTAATTAAGTAATATTATTTTCGCAATATTGATCGTTCGGGATTTCGATATTCGGGATATGAACCATTCGGGATTTTGACATACGCCCGATATGTAGGCGGGCGACTCAAATGGACACACTACATTTATTTAGTGGTTCATAGGCATCTTGTACCCGTAGCATGAAGGTAGTTCTATACAGTGCTTTAACATTCGTAGACCATAAGTGGGTTATGCAGGCATGAGGATGCATTCTGGTCAGTAGTTTTCTAAAATGCTTCCTTCAAAATCCTTTGTCTCTTTTCGTCGTGTAAGTTCTTTTCGATTCTATAAACTTCATGAACTCCCTTCTTTATTTTTAAAGTCAAAGTTGTGGTGAAGTTTTCGGGATTCGCCAGATATTGTGTCTTTAGCGCTCGCGGACATCCCCTGACGCTGTTTTCCAATAGGCTCGTCAAATGACGTCATAGGGCGAACGCTTGTGACGTCTCGTCAGCGCTCAAAAGTGTTCTGGACATATAAGGGATTGCATTGAGGTGCTTTAGTAGTTTATAAACCTTTCAGAAAGAAAGAAGCATTCCGTGTGTATGTCCTCCTTCCTCTTCTGCCAGGCTTTGAAGGTCAAGTTGGAACAACAGGTGGTAGCGCACTCCAAGCCGTTCTATACTGGACTTATCAGTCCATATCCAAAGGACCGCATAGTCTGTTGGAAAACCTCTCCCGCGAAAGTATGAGCCCATATAGATCAAATAAAGTCTGTACCTTCTTGTGCTTGCAGTCGAAGATCCTTCAGAGTACATTATCTTCTGTTCGCTGAGAACTCACGGCATCCTATTGGACAAGATGGTAACGTATACGCAACCAACTCTATTCGACATCTCTCTCTCTCTCTCTTTCTGGTGTTACTGTAGGTGACAGAACTGATTTACATACATAGCAAACTTATGATTGTTGATGATCGATGGACAATTATTGGCTCAGCGAATATTAACGACAGATCCATGCTGGGCAAGCGAGATTCCGAGGTGCCGCTTGAACAATGTTGTTTTATAGTTTAATATTCCAAGTTCGCTTTTAGGTTGCGGTCATTGTCGAGGATGCGGAATTTGAGGCTTCGAAGATGAATGGGCAAGATTACTTTGCCGGCAAGTTTGCGCGTTCGTTGCGACATCGGCTCTTCTATGAGCATCTTGGTTTGCGCAAGAAGAACAGCCCATCCATTGACATATCGGATCCATCATCGGAACGTTTCTTTTCCCTATGGAAAGGCATTGCGCGAAAGAATACGGATATCTATGAAAAAGTATGACGTCATCGAAGTAATTGTGACGCTAAGCGTCATGATGCTCCTCTTTGCTTGAAGGTTTTTTGTTGCATACCGACAGACGAAGCGAAAACGTTCGAACAAGTGAAGCAGTACAAAGGTCGCCTTAAGCTTAGCGACTATGACGAGACGAGCGCGAAAGCGTTGCTTGATGACCTTACGGGCAACTTGGTTTTGTTTCCATTGAGATTTCTGTGCAACAGCGACTTGTCACCTTCTTATATGACCAAAGAAGGTCTTGCGCCAACTTCATTATTCACGTAGAAGGGCAAAAGGTAGGAACAGTGCATTATCCATTAGCAATGCCTATGTGTGAACAGTTTAGCAGCGAGAAGACTGTCTCGTGAGCAAGTCAGCACTTTTCTAGTCCATCTTTTAAATATGTGTTTTCTACGTTTCTTCCGATGCTGATATAATGTTGACACTAAGAATGCCACTTGTTTGCAGCGTAGTTTCTATAGACGCCTAAAGCATTGTTTTTTTAAAAAACTGATTTTAGCATAGCATCGTTGAGTTTAACGCGTAGAAGCACGCGGTCAACTTTGGCGAAGTACAGTAAAGGCATCGTCTTCAGGCAACGTGTAATTGTTTCTGATTCGTCAAAGTCTGTTCTGCTGCTTTTTCAATGCAAACGGTTGATTGTAGTTTATTTATTCAGTCGAGTGGGTTAAAATGATTTATGAATAACATGTTGAAGATATAATTACGGGAGCTGATTCACTGTGCTCACGTAATTATATCCAATAGGCTCAAAGCTTATACAGACTTCCTTCTTCTCTTGACATCGTCATTCTTCGCTCTGTTCAAAGGATCAGCGCGAATAGAGATACTCTTGATGTACGTAACATTCATTTCGTCGAGCTGCAGGCTTCTCGGAGCATTTAGCATATCGGCAGCCTGGCTAAGTTGGTCAATAATTTCACTGTGATTAAACATATCACCATAGGAAAACTTCTTCAGCGCTTTGTACATTGTCTTTACGCAATCGGGCATATCGCCAAAAATACTATCCGCTCTGCTTGTACGTTTCAATTGTCCAATCTTTTTAAAATCTCCCTCATTTGTCCATGGCAATTTGCCAAGATATAAATCTGCCATCATGTAAAACAAACTGATTATGTCGTCGTGGGCGCTCAATTCCTGGCCATTGTGGGCATTGAAGGACGCGTGCAAACGCGACCCGTAAAAGTCTGCATCCACTTCGGGCCTTATGACGAAGTTGTTAACGCCGAATCGAAATTGCAAAGCCGATCCGAAGTCAACAATGGAAAGCACATCTTTGTTTTCGTGAAGTCCAATGGCAAAATTTTCCGGTCGTACATCCCTAAGGACGAAACCGGCTTCGTGCACGGCGCTAAGAGCTTCGGCGCATTGAACTCCAATGCGTAGAACCGTTCCCAAATCGAAGTTCTTATCCATCGCTCTTTTTCTTATAGTTGTCAAATCGGGACCGACCATTGATAAAACCAAATAATCTATTCCGCCATAACTGCCGTATTCAACATACTTTGAAACGTGGGGGCAGTCGGAAAGGCGTTTCAGAATGAATGCTTCCTTCCGTAGTCGGTTCCTTCTTTGGTGAGGAAGATCGATCTTAAAAAAGACACGCGTGCACATTATAAAGTTCTACCGTACACTGCTTCAACTGAAGAAATGGGGTACTGTATGTTACCTTCATGGCGTATTTTCCCGATTCTTTGTTGTCGTGTACTTGGAATTTCAGCCCGTAAATTCCGCTGTACACATGGTTTTCAATCTCAAAGCGACCACCAATAGTGGAACCTTGAATTAAATTCTTCAGGTCAATGTGTTTGTCAAGGCTGTTGTTGAGGCTCATAGCTGCTATGTAGGTCCGTTCTCAGAAGTGAAAGGATGATGAAGTGAAAGCGAACGGACGCTTATTAGCATTGTCAGTTCTGACCTTAAAGCATTTTAAAGTTTTAAAATATCCTTCGGTAACTTTAAAGTTTCATCCTTCTGAAATATGACCAGTTTTGTCCGCTTGTAAAAATGACTTGTCGCACGCAGCTTGCAATGCTACAAATGCTTTCAGCAAGTCATCTTTTCTGGTAGAAGGCTTGTTGTTACGTGGCGGGATTAAATACCATAATGTCTTGCGGAAGTGGATTTTATAAATTCCTTTTACAGTAGTTGAAAGGTTTTCATGGAAACAGAATAAAAGAATCGGGTCTTTCCTGTTTGCTGCCCATGAGTCATACTGTAACTTTTCCTAAGCCTAAGCCAAGCTACTGTGACGACACCTCCTGAGGCTTAGGTTTAGGAAAAGTTACAGTATGACTTCTGGGCAGCAAACAGGAAAGATCCAAAGAATCTATGAGCAAATAACACCAGTTACAAAGAGTTCGTAGGTTAAACGGAAGTTGCCTCATCTCGCAGGCAGCATTACAGAACGTGATGCTTTAGCCGGAGAGTATTTTTGAGAGACGTCATCGTGACGTCACACGTGACGTCATGTGATGATCCAGTTGGAAAACAGCGTTACTCAGCTAGCTGCAACTGGAAACAACACTTTCCCTAATGAACGGGACGCCCAAGTAGGGCATTGGTGAATGGATATCTGATGAATCCTGAATGCTCTGCCATTATGTGAACTCTGATCATAAAAAGCAGGTTTAACGTGAAACGAGGAACACCGTTGTCAGCGGGACAAACAGCTTTCAGAGAAGCGCATTTTAAGAAACTACAGATCAGAATGCTTCCGCATCCTGATGGACTGCGCAAAATCATCTTCATACTGTGCCTGTGGGATGCACGTGACCTACTAAACGGATTTTGACGTTTATGCTTGGGTCAAAATCCCAACATACATACATAAATGGGTATTCCAAAGTGAGCGAAACTCTAAACACATCTGATCCTGACAGCGTGCCGGATAATGGACTCCGTACTGTATTTTCTCCTATAACATAGTCAGTACGTCAGCGTGGCCTTTCCTTCAAATTCAGATAAAGTCAGTTACGTGTGATGATCAAGTTCAGGTTGTGGAAATGAAATTTCGCCCTTTCGTACGCAACGACGCTGTTAGTTATGTGCAAGTTCTAGATTACCGTATACCGCGTTAGGCATATACAGTAATGTTCATCATACGGCAGTTAGCCAATTGTGATGTAGGAACGGTGAAAATCGATTAAATACCGTCAAATTTAATTGACCGGAAAGGAATGATTAGATAAAGCATTTGGCAATGTCAGTCAAGAAAGCAAAGTGGTGAGCGTCATCTCGCTTTGGTATTCATACGACAATGAATCCTAATCCAATCATAAATTAATTTCACAAAAGGGGAGGTGTCTTCTTCGCGCGCGAAGTCCGGAATGGCTAAGTGTACGTATGGATCAGCAAAAAGACAAAACTAAGCTACTTGAAGTGACCTAGTTAAGATGTGTGAAAGTTCAAACGGGAGGGACGTTTTGACTGGTACCATTTTCGGCTTGCGAAACTTTGAGATCCATGAGCTGCCCTTGAATTTCTCCTCTGTTCTTGCGCATACATTCCACTTGCTTTTCAACCTTGAAGGAAAAATGTCCCTTAGAAAAACAAAGGGTGCGCAAAGTAACCTTTTGCAAGAATTCCTCATAAAGAATTTGCGCGCGCGGTTCCCAGTTGGTTGGAAGCTTTTTCAGCACAGTGCTCTCCTTTCTTCCAGTTTTGGGATGTGCAAGAGTTAATGCCAGCTTGCCGGTACGATAATCTTGCACAGTCGCGTTCAGTTGACGTCTGTACTTCAAAATGCGAATCTGGTTACGAAAGCGTGACCAAATAGTCTTGTCACGCCGTTTCAATTCTAAACGCCTTTGATGGTCATTTAAGCATTACTAACATCTTACAGCATGTGCATTACGAAAAATGTAGCACGTAAATGCCAACGGTGGCACCAAAGCAAACATCTCTGCCAATGGATATATATTGTCATTTTCCAAGTTTATACTGCAACCTAAATCCACCAATTTAACTTCTAACTTGCCGTCACTGGTCCGTCTGATGACTTTGCCGCGCCACCATTGGCCCTCATGTTGCACGGCACAAGGTAAATTTTTGCATAGCTGCAAAGTACGAAATTACTCAATTTATACTAATATTAATTATACATAGCGTACACTCACGGGCGTTATTGGTTTCAAAGCGGCCACTTCGTAAAACAGCTGCATACAGCATTCAATAATGTAGAAAAGACGGTTCAACGCTTCGAAGCGAACGTGAAAAGTCAAAGGTCCATGCCAGTCCAACAACGTTATGGGCGTTCGGACCGCCTCCAAAATACGGAATTGTCCAATGTTGGCGTTGACCAACTGTTGCGTCGGCAGGTAGCGCTTTGCAGGCAGGAAACTTTGGCAACTGATTCCGGCTGCAAAAAAAATTATTAATAAACATCATGCCGAAAAATGGGAGCCGTTTTTCAACGAGTCAACATTTGTTTTTTCTGCTCTCCTTTTGACAATGAACAGCCGCTTAGAAAATGTTAAGTTCCCTCTCAGCGTCTGACACTGCTCACTTGAATATCATTAACAATATACGTACAGTATGCCTTATTTCTTGTATAAGCGATTGCGTTTTGTCAAAAAAACGTCACTTGGTGTCTGAATCAAACATCCGCTTTGAAAATGAAAATCAAGTGCACCTTAAAAATGTACACTGTAAGTGCGCGGGAATATTTACTTTTCAAATTTTTAGTCATGTCGTACGGTGGCGCTGCGTCCTTGGGCGGCTCTTCCTCTTTTAGCGAATCTGAAGTGAAACAAAGAGATAATATTAAACAAACAGCGAATAGGCTTAGGGAAGATTGAGCAAATGCAATAAACAATGGCACCGACCTGGAATTGCAAAGAACATTTGCAAACCGTCGACGTCGATTTCGTCTCCTTGAAGCGCAGCCAAACGTTTCAAGCTTTCATCGTCTAAACACGAAAACACGAGTTGGCAAACAAGAACGAAACAAAACGATGATGATAACGACATCTTACTCGGTTCCTGAATTTTAAATCCCGCCCATTCAGGGTCGATTGGTACAGGTTTGCAAATGCAGTTGGTTCCTTCCTTATCATCTGAAATTAAATCTCACTGCAACCATCATTTCCAGATGTAAGCATTGCTGAAGGAACGGGACAGCCAAAAACTCAATGGCAAAACAAGTTGGTGGCTAAACGCACGACGCCATTCTAACTTTACTGCCGTAGTCATAACCTATAGCTACCTGAATACAATTTTACAGTAAGAATAATGTATCAACACTTGAATAGAGGATGTTTCATAATGAGCACACAGGTTTTAATGATGAAGGCTATAATAAAGAAGAAAGATAAGGGAAGGATATATGATTTTCACATGACAAAGGAGACTTAAGACGGAAACAGTTCGCTTCGGAAGCACCGTTTCATATTTGAAAAAATTCACAGTGAAGTTATTTTTTTTTTACTAGACGTTGAAAAAACTGAATACAACTCATACCTGATAAAGATGATGTTCAGGTCTTGTAGCTTAGCCGCCTCACCGTCATACTGTATATTTGTAGGCCATCCTGTTCTGCCTTTACCTAAGCCTAGGCTAAAACATAAGGCATACGTTTTGGCTTAGGCTAAGGGAAGGTTGGAAAAAGATGATTGTTACGCTTTGCGCGAGGGGTAGAACAGGATGACCGGCACATATGTCAGAAAGGAACCTGCATTTCCTAAACGGTGGGGCGGTTAACAGACAAGATCCGGACGCGTCAGAATGGTTATGTATTCGTGCATTTAACCTAATCACACAATGGTGTGGGTGTGAAATTAAATTGCATAGGACGGAAAATTAGCGAAAGAAAGTACAAACCTTGTACGTTTATGCCAAGCTCTACTCTGAACTGCCGCAAACGCTCATCAAAGGAAACAAACGTGCTGGGACGGCTTGTCCAACTTCCAACTAAACAAATATTTTATAGTGTTAAAAATTTCGCACGCACGCATGCGTACCTTCCACAATGTCAAGATCGCATTTTTCCGACATGCCTCTTTTACCGTATCTGTCGCTAAAAAAAAAGCAAATCTACAATGGCAAGCAACAACGCCCCGAGAATAAGGTTATCGAATACAAGCTACCGTAAGCTCATGGAAAAGCAAGGACGAAGTACAGCATACTTTTTGTGCTATTTTAAGTTAATTCGCACCTAATCGCCACCGTTCGAAACAGACGTACATATAAGCACAGCAGAAACGTCTAAGTGCCTAGAAATTGACCAAACTACCAATCGTCAGCAACCCAAAGCCCAGCAACCCCGAAATACAAACAACCAGTATTTTGCTATAAAGTACCGTCTCCAGCATCTGATGCTCAGGTATGTATTTTTCGAGAAAAGATTTGCTGCCATTTCTCTTAGCAAACACTGAATATTCTAGTGAATAGTGCAGATTTTTATGGGCGACCGTATCGCAGAACAGCGTCTCCAAAGCACCGATGTCGCTGCAAACTTTTGCATCTATATTTCTGTCTCAGGCGCTGTTAGGGCGGTTGTTTTCTAACTGACGAAAGCCGTTTGAATCACTTAAGATAAGTAAAGAGAGAAAAACTGCAACTAATACGCTTCTGCGAACGCTGTGGCGGGAATGCCACTTCGAAGCTGGCTGGGGAATAACAGCTGCATTAGGTCAAGTTGGACACTCGTAGGTAGGACGTAACGTGACTATTATTTTCTCAAACAGTTAGAGTAGCAGCATTTCCCCTTAATAAGTCGCAGGAACGCCAGAACGGAACCTCCAACTTAGGTGAGTGCAGCCAAATTGCACAATTTTATCTGATAATCATGTTGAGACGCAAATTATGTTTTAACCAGCTAGATTGTGTGCTTAATGGCGTTTGTTGGTTGATTGAAAGTCTACGTGAGGAATAGAGGCGCGAAACAGTTAGCAGCTTTAGTAATTGTACCTGCGGCTCATTTACTAGACACAGTATGCAATCAATTCGTTTTAGCTCAAAAGTAAGATTTTGCCGTCAAAACGAAAGGTTTGCTGATGAAAATATTTTTTTCCGATTGTCCGCGTTGCGCCGAAGCCGTTGCTTATCGACGATCCGTTGAAGAATGTTCGCGCTTATCCGTGAATTGTGGAGGTACATTAATAGCAAGGACGAGTATTTCGTGCTAATTTTAGGCTTGGACAACGCCGGAAAAACGGTAAGCGCGTAAGGTTTTGTGTCACTAATGTTGTTCGCAGCTCGACCTTCTCTGCAGACATTGCTTGAAGTAACGAAAACAAAGTTTACCTCCGGATACAAGTCTGTCGATTTGTCCAAGATTACTACTACCGTTGGATTGAACAGTAATTTGCAATGTAAGCTTTGCCGCTTTAAGGCGCACTGATTTTGCAGTAGGAAAGGTAGTTGTTAATGGTGTGCAGCTCAACTTTTGGGACTTAGGCGGCCAAAATGCGCTGCAGTCTCTTTGGGATAAGGTATCACCTTTTGCACTTCAGCTTTTTGGATTTGATCCACTGTTCGGATAATCATATTCTAGTACTTTGCTGAATCTCATGGCATCGTGTTCGTCGTAGACTCTATGGATCATGCCAGGCTCAGGGAATCATGGCAAGCTTTCGGTACTTCTCTTTCAGCCGCCCTTTTTCTCCAATCAAGAAGTTATAGATAAGTTGCTCGACAGTCCCGCTTTGGTCGGTGTTCCAATAGTGATTATATGCAACAAGCAAGACATTCGGGTACACTGACACCTTCTTTTACAGTAAACAGCCTTCCTGTTCTTTAAGGGATGCCTTTCGGTTCATGAGATTAAAACAGCTTTTAGCGATAGCCTCGACAAACTTCACGATCGTGATTGTTCCATATTTGGTGCCTCTGCCTTATTAGGGTTTGCTTTCAAAGCTCAATAGAGTAGAGAAGTTCAACGCGTACATTTTTAGGGCGAACGTCCGCGAAAGTATGGTATGGCTGGTCGACCGAGTTAAGCGGAACTCTCAGTGTCGGCCGCCCTGTTGACCCGACGTGACGTGTATCCTTCTTCGCTTTTAAGCTCATGCTGCTGATGTTTTTTAAAAAAATGAACAATTCAAATTCTCAGGTGAGCAAATTCCTTCGTAAACCATATGCTAATTGACAGTAGCATATCTAGAATGAGATCGTAAGGTTTTGTTTTATTACGTAGCAGTTTGATGCTGGTAACAGATCGCTGCTGTAATTTTGTCGGTTATGTTCTCTAGTGTTTAAATAGTTCTTCGGAAAACACGATATTCTTTCTTTTTTGTAATTCCGCGTAGAGGCAGGATTTTACAGTACCCCATCTTGAAAGTTAGGTTAGGTACTGTAGGCTCGCTTCAAGTATTGAAGCGATGGTACATTTATGAATTAGAATTCTCGATGTCGCCGAATCGTTCAAAATAGGCACGTATGACAAAGTACGCGTATTTTCTTTCTGGGATGTTCAGCACGTAGAAACTTTGTGTGTAGTTTTTTGTGGCTGCGTACGCACAGGTTGAAGTCTGCGGCTGCATAGCAGATCATTTAAAATAGACCATTATTGTGATCAGATCATTGTAATTGTGGTCAGTCTGGGCCCACAATGCACGACGGACAGGCAGAGAATGGAACTGCAACATTAATATTCATTCTGAAAAAAACTTGCGCGACGACTATACTGGAAGCAATGCTCCGAATAGGTTAAACAAAAAAGACGCATCTGAAGCTTTAAAAACGCTATATAAAAAAGTGAAGCAACAGGAAAAAACAGCCCTACGGGCAAACTAATTGAAGCAATTGATAAAGGCGGGAAAGCGCTTGGCGGCGGTCTCTTTTCCAAACTACGTTCAGGCAGTGTGAGAGATTACAACCCCACGCATACAACTATAGAATAAAAGAGGAAGTGAAAAGCGACGGAAAAAAGACAAATGGCCGCCGGTGAAGTCGACTATGCTCCATTTATAGCGATTCGACTTGTTCCAACTGATTTGCATACAAATTTTCCCAACTCTGCCTTGAGCCGCCCGAGTCAGCCTCCTCCTCCTCCTCCTCCTCCTCACCCTCGTCCAATTCATCATGTCCAGGCGATGAGGCTAAAACGAACTCAACTCGTTCCTCAAGTTCGTTGGGCGTCATTTCTTCCTTAAATGACGTCATCGTTTCGTCGGTGGCCAATTGGAGCGATTTGGTTTTGTCATCGGACGAGATGTCCATTGGAGCGGCGCATATCTCATCCGTTGATAGGTGTTCAATTCGAGCCAGCTTCTCCCTTAATGAGCAGTTGAGATGACGAGTACAAAAGAACAATTTGCCGTATCGTTCGATGTAGTCGCTACCGTAACCGTTTAGGCGGAGAACGCAATTGCAAAAGGCGCATCGGAAGCAATCCCGATGGCAGCAGACATTCTCAATATTTATCCTTTCGGCTAAGTATACCTCGCGGCGACACAAGTGGCAATAAAGTTTTGAGTATTCTCCCGAAATGGATGTGTCAGCAAAAGTTTCCATATTGGCAGAAGAGGAAGGATGCCTGCTTGGAAGAGGCACCGGAGGCTTAACGTTACGCATTGCTATCATTCCAATGCTGGCATTGTGCATCTGCTTCAGTTGGGATACTCCTACAGCGCCGGACGTGTCGGGACGACGAAGACGCTTTTCCAACTTTTCCATGGACAAATCGAAATTGTGAAATCTGTCCGACGATTCCTGAAAACCGACAGCCGCCTTTTCCTTCAAACACGCGGTCTTTAGGGCAATGATCTTTTTCTCTTTGCTGGTCAACGCCGGCTCTTGTCTTTTGTAAAGCAGACATCCCATGGCGGTCTTTTTCAACTTTTCCTCCATATCTTTCACCTCTTCGGGATTCAACTTTCTTATTATAATTGGAGGCTTCTTTGGCGCCTTGGACAGCGACAACTTTCCTCGAAGCAACAAGTCGACTTCGGTTAATCTTTCGGCCGTCAGCTTTTCAACTTTTTTGCAACTTTCCAACGTGTTGTCACAGCTATTGTCAGCGTCGCCACTGGATTCGACCAATCGTTTTAATCGAAGTCGATGCCTTTCCATGACGGCAGCGTCCGACTCGACCGACTTGTCATTGTCGGTTGTTGAGGGGCATTTGATCTTTGCCTCTTTGACTTTGGCCGACGGAACCAAGAATGTAGTTGCCGGCGGTAAAGCCCTACAACTGAGCACAGCGAATAGACAACTAAGGTAGGAGAAGATGTCGCTATTGTCGAACGACTGAGGCGGCGGTATTCCCCAAACAGTTTGCACCGACGACAGGCAGTAGTTCAAGTCGCATTTCCATTCCGCTGTTCTGGCGTTGAACAAGCAGGAACCATAGTCGGGACGATAACGATGCAACAGAGCTGCCAAAAGAGGACCGTGACGAAAGGACGCTGTCACGTTCTCAACTCGCAACCTATAGGGCGCCAAACAAAATTGCAGCCATCTGACCAAAGCTTGATGCGATTCGAAGCTTCGATTCAACGTACATTCATTGCGCACCGGTGCGAAACCATTTTCCGCCGCATTCTCGTCCGTATCGAAAAGAGACTCCACCTAAAGGCAATGTCACAAGCGACTGTAGCGCCATCTGGGGGAAAAGAAATTTTTGTTTTATGTCTGCCTCACCTGCGACGGAAGAAGGGTGCACTCAACGCTTGGATATCGGGTCTTTGGATCGATTGTGTAACCTTTCAAATTTCGATGCAACGTTTCAGGCGTTGACTGAGCAAGCAGTTTGTAAACGGACTCCCTTTCGGCCAACACTTCAAGAATGGACATCCTTCCAAGACCGTAATTTCTGATCATCCACGCGGAGTCGAAGACGCCAAGAAAACCGCGAGCGCAACCGGAACCCGTTGGCCAGAATGGCTAAAAGAAAAAAAGCTGAACCGTTATACATACATATATATATATATATACCTCGTGCAAGCTGTCACCAACAATGCCTAGCAACAATGGGTAGGTGCGACGTTGGAGAAAACGGCAGGAATTTTCGGCGCTAAAAAGGGATGTGAAGTCGAACATGGCAATGTCCGGTTGACCGCGATGGTTCGGAGCAAAGTCAAGACGAGGCAACGCGTGCTCGCAGGCAAAGTCTGCCGCTTCTCGGGCGTAGTCCATCAGCGACGTCTGACATACGTTTTCGGGTGACAGCAGCATTGATATGTCTTCGAAGTCCTTCAACAGGTCGTTGTCCGCTTTGAAGCCCATATCACGAAGAGAAGACGGGGGCTGTTATGCTCTCACCTTAAGGATGACGCCTTTGTCCAAAAGGCTTTGCTTTTTTGCCGTCATTACAAAGTAGTGCGTCTCGTCTTTGTAGTATACAATATTCTCCAAGTCAATTCCGGTGGCTTCGCGCATTTCGCGAAAAAACTGCTGCCTAAATATGAAAGAAGTTCCCGAAATTTCGGGAACTCTCTCTTCGGCTTCCGTGTGATTGTTTATAAAATTTGCCGTGATCGCAATGGCCAATTTGCCGCGAAATTCGATTCTACGAAAACCTGACCATAATAGGAAGAATATTAACATCTTCGAACGCGTCCGCCACTCGTCAACCTGGCAAAGTGTTGCGCTTTCCGTCGGCACTGATGAGCACGCTGAATTCATAATTTCGGAGGTAATGATCGGAAGGCGATAAAACGGCAGTCCATCCCAAGCCTGAAGTTCGATTCACTTATTCGACCATCGAAACCGTCAAGCAAAAGCCTTAGATGGGCATTAAGTTAAAATTACCAACTCCAAAGTCGTTGACATGTGGTTCCTGCAGTTCCACAAAGGACACTGCCTCGAACACTTCAACTCCAAGAAGCAATGCGACCTTGAGAAGAATGCATTGGAGTTGGTGAATGCCTAAAAGATGATGCACTTATATGTCCTCCATAAAATCTCCAATTTTCAATCATATGTGTACACACACATATATATACGGTATAATGGTATATATATATATATGCCTATCCGTAAATAAAGCATATGTAAAGCTTGAGAAACTTCATACTTATATGATCAATGGAACCGGCGCAGAACTTCGGGTAGAGCATCTTTGCTCCAAGACTGCGCAAATCCTCGATTACAAAAGGCCATATATGCAATACATTGTTGCGAGAGAATTTGCTTCTCTTCTCCACGACCATTACTTTGCAACCAAGCAGAGCGCACTCGATGGCCATACGAAGTCCGCATGGACCGGCGCCGACAACGAGAACCTAAGAAGAAGAGAAGTGACTTACAGTGGCATCTTGTAGTGTGTACTTGAGCATATATATATATATATATATTACAATTGAAGCATAAACATGAAAGCATGCCGAAAGAGGAGGAATGATAGAAGATGTGAAAAAGTACTTTCAAGTTTCGGCCGGCATTTTGTTGAGCATACTCGCTCTGTCCCATCCGTTTGTCCAATAAATCCCATAGGCATTTGGCTTTCCACGAAGTAACGGAATTACGCAACCTATTCGATGAGTAAGCATTGGCGACCAACCGAAGCAAGAATATGCTCACCTGTAATAGAAGTGAAAATGGTCCGAGAGATCGAGGTTACAAAGGCAGCACAATTGCGAGAACGATGTTAGGATTCCCCTGAACGTTGACGCCGAAACGAAGCTTTCAAATACGGTAGAAACGCATGCGTGCAAAGAATCCATGAGAAGTTTGAAAATGACGTTCAGCTACCTAAAAAACCATTAAGAAATACTATTAGTAAACTTACAAACACTAAAATTAAGGCGAAAAGCAGATAACACTTAAGCAATGCGCAAAATTCAATAGATTCCAACGCTGTGGAAAATGGGACCGGCGGAAGCTTTAGTTATGTTTTACCTTAAAGTTCGAGAAAGTATTGACAGACAATTTCGAATGAAGACAACAGCGTTAGAACAAAAAGGATAAGAATGAATTTAAAAAGGAGAATACAGTATGATGAACTTGATTTCCATTAAGCGTGAAGAAAACGAAAAACGGCCCTACGCTGCAAAATAGCAGCAGTCAGTCTACGGCGTCGAAACATTCCGTGCCCTGTTTCACTCAAAAGCTATAAAAATTGGCAATGCGTCCAAATTTTGCGTGAAAACTTCTCAAAACAGGCACCCTCCGACTTTGCATACGCTCTAATAAATTTTTTACAGCTTTTCTAAAAAGTTTCGAACTGTGCAATGGAGAAAACGTCTGGAATGAATACCTCAGCCAATTGTCAGCTAAAATGAACGCGAAGAATGAATTGCTAGTAGATGACTTGACGCGAAAGCTATTAATCATGGTGAGTCATTGCAGCTCGGCTCCTAAGCCTACGCTTTTTTCTGGAATAGTGGCAATGCAACAAATGATACAAGAAACGATACCGCAGCGTCGCGAATTCAGTTTATTCTTAAAGTAGACCACCGGTTGAGCTTTGAATGCATTTTAGCCATACTGTAGTAAGCGACCCCGTGACTCAAAGTCGCGATTAAATAATTCCAAACTTAAGAAGGATGTCGAACAAAAAGTGCGCAAGTTTTACCTAATAGCGGCAAGAGACGACCGGAAGAAAGAGCATGCATGAAAGCGGAGGAATTACCTTTGCTGGGGCGAGATGCGCTGTGGTGCAACGTTGAATTTGCATAAAATTTCCAGCTTCTTCTTCTAGTTTGAACAATTAAAACAAATATGCAAGTATGGATGTAAAAAATTAAGTATTGAGCGGCACTGAGCGGCAGTATGCAAATCGTACGGTACTACTAGCGTTCAAGGTGTCACGGTTCAATAGTTTTCACGCAGCGAAATTGGGCTTATCAACCTATTTTGATTGCTGTTTGAGCGCCAAACGTTACTTACTCAACGATTCCAATTCCGCTAGTATGCGTACAGTTATACAGCAGTTATGTAGGTTGTCGAACAGTGAAAGTGGTTTTGTGTACACGATTTAAATCTCGTTAGTTCGTCGCTATTTGCATTCCAAAAATTGCTAGCTGCGCAGCATTTTAACAAAAGATATTATGACGCCCTAAATTGAGCGCATAAACGCCCTAGTGATCTGGAACTGTGACCTAACCTGACTTTCATTAGAATTACCGTACTGACATTTTCTCCTGCTGATAGCTTGGCTGTTCCGCCCTTTGGCTTCCTGTTTTTGGCTTCTTTTTCTTGTGGGTATTGGATATTGCTTCTTTGACATTAGTACGTGAGTTTAAGTAATCTGTTCGAGTTTGCCTTTAGTTAGCCAGCTGAAGTTGTCTCGGTGATTTCTAACATCGATAAACGTTTGCGTTTTGCGCTGATAGTCTTAATTAGGCCAATACTTTACAGTTTGGAGTACTTTTGGCATTTCTGGAAAGTTTATCCTTGTGGCTGAGTTCCCGTAAAGTTGTCACGAAGTAGGGGTGTCCGCGTATTACTATTGTAGAGAAAACGCGTAGGGATGTTTTCTTGACTAAGTTGAAAGTTTGCTTTAGTCCTACGTATTTAGATAATAAATTCCAAAATGTATGTTAAATTCTTTCGTCTAATTACCTGTTTAGCTGTATTGGTCTGCTGTCATGTCTTCACAGAGTAATCGTTACAGTCAGCCTTGTTAGGGCATACATTATCCATGTTTGTTCGCTTATTCACCGTAGTTTTTAAAGCGGATGATTGTGATTCACTCTTACGATAATTTGTAAAGGTTTTTCCAATTTCCTGTGTATCGCAGTCAGCCAAAGCCTGTTATGCTTGTAAACATTAGGGATCCATTTTTTTATATAAGTTTCAAATAAACCCGTTTAGCTTTTCTAAGCGAAGAGCTCTTATAGTATTATTCTATGCAATTTACAGATATCGGTTGGCGCATTCTCTTTGCATGCTACCGTATGCCATCCAAAGCACTATGAATAATTCTATTTTGTCATTTTCAACTCCTATTAATCGGTTTAACGTTTCAGACAATGCCTCGAATAGCAGCACTGCCGGCGCTTCGATGCCTCAGGAGCTTCAGTTCATCCGTATCGGCACCAAACAGTAAGCAACTGTTAATGATCTTCAAGTACTGTACGCCTAGTTTTCAGCGCCCGTCGTTGTTGAAGGAGTTCGTTCACCATTTTTGGTATCATTCACAAATTACAAGCATATGTACACCTATGAACTGCTGAAGCATGCTTTGATGTGAGTAATTCCGAATAATCTTTTGAAGTTCTATAATTAAATTAGGTCGAAATACTTTCTCCTTATGTAGTTTCGTTCGTGCGAACTTAAAACTGTAGAACAAATATTGATAGGTGAGTTTTTTTATTTTTCAAATCTTTCTTCTCGATGCATTTTTAATTATTTACCTTCCGAATGGCGACTGCGTAATTATTTTTGAAATTCCGCTCTGATTTTGCTTGTGACAGCTTTCAATTCAATTTTTTTCCTAATTGCAGTGGTCTGACGCGACGGCTCAACTTGAATCCTGCAAACATTGATTACGTTGTCGCCGGTACAGTAATCCAAGAAGTGCGTACTACGAACGTGGCGCGAGAGGTGAGCCTGATCATATTTTTATGCGAATGCTTAATTTTTTTTCTCCTTCCTTTTAAATGCTTTTTAATCTGCGCTATATTTTAAACATCCTAATTTTCCATTTTTTTGCATACGGTACCGCGTCAGGTTATGTCTTCGTATTTCGGCCGGATCAATTCGGCTACGACGGCTGAGTTTTGTAATGCGCAATCGGTGTCCTCTAAAAGTTCTTCTATTCTAATTCAGAGTTTCCATATTCGTAACGTGTCAGCAATTCATTAAGTTCTTTTTATGAATGAACTGAACAGCTTGACCACGCTTCGTGTACGTGCTGTACGCTCATTATTTTTAAAATCCGTATAAACTCATTCATTTTACGCTTGCTTTGCAGGCTGCGCTTGTGGCGGGAATTCCAGACAAAGTGCCCGCTTATACGGTCACGATGGCGTGCATATCATCAAATCAAGCAATTACGTCATGTGAGTACAATTTGCTCGTTGAGTCACTTTTTTCTCTCAACAAGTATGATGTAGGCATGGAGGTAGTTCGTTCCGGCGTTTCCGAAGTGGCAGTTGCCGCTGGCGTCGAGTTGATGAGCGACGTGCCTATTCGCATTTCACGCTATTTGCGCCGAAATTTACTGGACGCAAATCGAGCGAAGACTCTGTATCAGAGGATGCCAATGCTGCTCAGACTTGCAAATCCAATGAACTGGGCATTGGAGGTACGTGACGTCATCAATACCGTAGCGCTGCGCGCAGCGAGGTCAATTCAAACTATGGAACCTAATTTCTCTTAATTGCCTACGGTAGAAATTCATTTTCCATTGTTTTTTACTTCTTAAATTTGGTGATACTGTTAATATTTCGTTTGTTCGTACTTATTGCATTGCACGTGTAGAATCGCAATCGCTATTGATCTTCAAGTTCCAGGTGATATTGTACTTGAAAGCCCTTTTGCATTACTAATCGTTGTTTGTGTGTTTCAGCTGCGCCGAAACTTGTCGCATGTTGACCATTCATCTTTTTGGCATGGCATATTGGCACCAGTTTCAATTGGCAACGTTGCATGCGGATCTGGTGCCTTTTTAGTGCGTTTCATTCACTGTTATTTTGTTCTTATCTGTAAGCATCAAATATTCTTTTTAAATTCCGTTACAACTAACAGCAGTTCGTTGGGCGCCTCGTTTCAGGTGATGTAATGTATGTTTGCTTGCGCAGTTGTCCTTGTTTCCATATGAGCTCACGACGAAGTGTAGATGAGAGTTGATCGTTCTTTTTTGTTATAGTTTCCAGCAATTACGGAATTTAGTTCCAACGAAACGATGGGTCATTCGGCAGACCGTTTGGCTTCCTCTTTTGGTGTATCCCGAAGTGAACAGGTTTATCCTACGTACTCTTAACCGACCTCCAAAACGTCGTTGGTTCATTTAGGACGAATTCGCTTTGCGCAGCCATACTTTGGCTGACAAAGCCTTCAAGAATGGAAAACTAACCGACTTGCTACAAATCGTTATTCCCGGTAGGTGCAAAAAACACGAGGGGGTTTTAAAATGCCAACATATTCAAATTTTAAGCCTATTTGACAGAATGCTTTGGGAATGTTGCGCTGACAGTTTGTTGCATTTGAAATTGTTTAGGAAATAAGGAACCAATAGTTAAAGATAATGGTATCCGCGTGTCATCGCTTGAAAAGCTCGCCTCTCTAAAACCTGCATTCCGCCATGGCATAGGAACAATAACAGCTGGAAATGCCAGCTTTTTGGTAGGGAGGATAGCTCTTGTTAGCTATATATGTATTTTGCATATTCAATTCCTTTATAGAGTGACGGCGCATCCGCTTGCCTTATTACAACAGAGGCAAAGGCGAAGGCATTGGGTTTAAAGCCGAAAGCTCGTCTGCGCGAATACGTTTACGTTGCTCAGGATCCGAAAAATCAATTGCTGCTTGGGTTCGTCTACTTTCTGCTCCATTTTCCTTAAAAGGGTGCAGTAACGTTGTTTAGGCCCGCGTACGCTATTCCAAAGTTGCTGGACAAGATAAAAATGAAAATAAGCGACATAGACGTCTTTGAGCTACACGAAGCGTTTGCAGTAAGTTGCGCGCTTTTTGGTCTTTGCCTCTTTTGTAGGACAACGTATGCTTAGGGTCAACTCATTGCCAACCTGAAGGCATTGGACTCTGACCACTTTGCGCAAAAGTATCTTAACAAGCAGGGAAAAGTAGGCAATTTTTTATTACAGTGCGTTTATGGGGGCTGATTGTTGTTTTTATTGTTCACAGGTTGGTTCCATTCCAATAGAGAAATTGAATTGCTGGGGAGGATCTTTGTCTCTTGGACATCCATTTGGCGCGACGGGCGTTCGTCTACTCTCCCACGCCGTCAACAGATTAATAGACGAAAATGGAAAATACGCAATTGTTTCAGCATGCGCTGCGGGTGGTCTTGGCCACGCTCTGCTGGTTGAACGTATTGCCGGCTAGACAATGATGGATTGACGTTTTAGTTTTTTCTGCGAATTTGGCTTCCATTTATTTCCAGCCTTCCTAGCTGACACTTCTTTTTTAACGTACGACGACGAAGGAGATCAGTTCCCGAGAAAAAAAATTAAATCAAATTTGAATAATTAAGTAGCAGCAACCTTCAGCCAACTTTTCTAAACAAATTTGACATTTTTGTTAAATAATGTGGGAATATGAACGCGGCGAACGATGCTATTTTATATTTTTGTCGTTTAGCAAATTTTCTTCAGAACAAGCTAACGCACAGAGCGTCTTCTGAGAGGAATAAATTAACGCAGGCTACAGTAATCCATGAAATGCAGGTTCCTTTCCGCAAAAAAATGCCGGGTCCTCAGCGGCATGCATGAAGGGCATCCTAATCCGACGCTGCTCTGAAATATTGACCAGTGGAGTTTTAACAGACATCCAAACGTTGGAAAGCATAGCGCCCCTCAAGTTGAATTTGCCAAGACTTTAAAAAGAAGCATTCGTCTCTCGCTTCGACGCTATGGTTCAACGCGTATTCATGGTTAAGCGCATTTCTGATTTATTGTTTGCAAAAATCGTAAGCCGTTTCCCCTGCAGGCAACAATAACTAGAATCTGTGATTTTCAGGTTCACAGGGCATACGGTAACTTTTAAAGAGTTTCTTCCGTTACTGCCAAATTAGCTAACAGCTCACTACGTAGCGTACGACATAAAAGGGTTTAGAAAAAGGAAAAATTTCAGCCAAAGAGCAGCGAAGATTGAGTGTACTTAGATTGCGGTTTGGCATTAACCAATGCATTGCTGTTGGTCGGATGGATAGTCGCGGCAATAACACTATCACGTATGAGATTGTATTTTATTCAAAAAAGGTCTACTTAATTCAACGACAATGCTCAGCCATCAAAGGCGTATTTTGGGTGACTAAACGATGTACGCTGCGGGAACTCTGCTGATCATACTTTAACACGCATAGGCACCAGAGCGTTCAGCTACACCTGTGGCACAGTACTGGCTTTCATTGCTGTAGCCTTTAGAGTTGCAGTCACGCAATTAACTGCACCATCGCTGGCTTTCAATTGTGAATATCTTGGAAGTTGGACTGGAGGATAAGGCCGGCAAACTGCAATACAGATCCAAGGCCATTGGATGACCATGCGCTGTCACCGGCTATATTTCCTTGTTTGGCAACATTCAATACCGGAGTAAGAAGCACGTCGACCTCAAAGCAAGCGCGCATAACCGAAGGCATCTTTATGGCATCCATATCACTGCATGCGCAGTCTTCGTGGCTACATGTCCACACCCACTTCCTGAGAATATCTTCAGACGACATCGTCGACATCATTAATGCTTGGAGGTGAGTTGCCATAGGCAATTTTTGCCTTTCCAACACCCAGACGCCCAGATCTGACCGTTGAATATCTTGGAAGTTAACTGGTGGATAAGGCTGGTAAGCTGCATTACAGATACAACAAGGCCATTGGATGACCATGCGCTGTCACCGGCTATGTTTCCTTGTTTGACAGCATTTATAAGCGTGACATTTAATCACGCAATCCATATCGTCACGTCTATGCCAGTTCTAAGTCGCCTTTCAATAGCGGAGGAAAGGGCACACCCTTAGGGCATCTAGACCCTGAAGGTAGTTGCTTTGGGTCGACGCTACCGGAAAACCTTGCAGTCGAAAGGGCGACAACGGTTAGGCACAATCAATGGTGACCAAACGCTTGTGCTCCTTGAAATATCGTTCCTATTGCAGAGCAGAGATGACTGGCGCTCATTCCGTACGAATGGGCCCTTCGATTGACATCAGACCAAAATACAGTATCCACTTTGACAATACGCAGGATCTATGATGACAAGTATGATGTTGACACGTCATCACGCCCAGCTTTATCATGACACTGCCAACCTGTACTGCCAGGTGAGCTCTAATATCGTCGGTGACAAATACAGGAACG
The DNA here is from genome assembly GCA_000797535.1 of Trichuris suis. Taxonomy (NCBI): domain Eukaryota; kingdom Metazoa; phylum Nematoda; class Enoplea; order Trichinellida; family Trichuridae; genus Trichuris; species Trichuris suis. Next base: position 1,010,752 of record KN538376.1, on the reverse strand, counting down.
CTTAAATTGCCATACGTAGAAGCTGTTCGATATCTGCTCGGTGCATTCAGCAAAGAAGTTGGCCATCGCTTCCGGTTTGCGTTTTTCCAGCAACACGGGGCAGCTACGTCGCTTGCAGGAACTCAAAGTCACAAAACAGCCGTACCTTCATACAAGCGTTGGTCAAAGTGCCTTCAAATCCATAACGACTAGTCTTCATAAGAGACATCGAGGCGTTTCGGACAAAAATATCGTACAATCGCCAGAAAGGGGTCGCCGAGCCATCCAGCTGGCTTCCACTAGCGACCTATTTGCCCTATGCCACCTGATCACGTAGCAGAACATATCATTTGATGGGGCCATCTAGGGCGCCAAAGCATAGGGCAAATATGCATGATGGACATATCGTCTCCATTCGCGTACAAGCAGAGAAATATCGTCGCCTTCTTAAGATGGGCTCAACGGCAGAGCAACCAACTCACCAACGCATGCTATGACCAAAAAACACGTGTATCATACGATAATGTACAGTAACGAGAAGGATGCGCAGGTTCGAACACAAAGATCAGCCACTTGTGAATCGTTGATCCCTACTATCTGCAGATTTGACGTTTGAAATAGGCGTCTTTTAACAAGAAGCATGCGCTGGCACTATGGCGCAGCGTAATGTTCGCGTTAGCTCCTCATACGTCAAGTCATACCGTATCATAAAAAAATGCAGGTTCCTTTATGGTTACAAGGGCGCCGGCCGACGTGCCTGCGTTTAGTTAAGCCTAAAGCATGCTGTAGGGGTTATATTTTGGTTTAGGCTTCGACAAAGGCTTCGGATACTTTAAATATGGCACGTTGGGCTTTATTATGCCTCTCTGAAAGAACAACACCTCTTCTGAACGTTCCCCATTCAAAGTGATGAGGCTAACAATTTTGTAGTTGTGCGCAGATTGCATATTGGGCAGCTTGACGTGAAACCCAGCTGCATTCACAGTCTGGACTTCTATCCCGTCTAGGAGTTTTGCAACAACGGAGAGCAATGGGAAATTTAGTTTTCGGCGAAGTTCTAAGGCTTATCTAACGAGGGCTTTGGTTACAAGTGCTTATTTTATTTGGAATACTTTAAATTAGACAGCAGCTTTTTTCTCTTTCTAACGAATCATGACCGTCGTTGAAAGGTCAGAAATGTCATAGAACACCATCGCAAAAGATCCACTATTCAATTTAGCAGTTAGCTTTACTAACAAGGCTTCCTTCGGCCGATAAAATCGATTAGTGACGGTTTCGGAGTACGGTACTACTGAACCTAACAATCATTAACATACCTTCTTACAATTATCGGAGCTAGCGCAATTCGATGCGAGAAGAGCAAGGCCTTCCACTAATGTTTGATTCGTGGAATACGCTAGGAGTAAGTTATTGGTATTTTCACTCAAATTGCTTGCATTGGGGAATCATAATGCATATGTTGAATTCGAGTTTCGGTATGATGTATTTGTCGGGTCCCAGTAATTGTGGTGAACGTTGATGACAAGTACTACGGACGGTGGTCCACCACCACATCAGCTCCGCAAAAGAAGGTAGAACTTAAGTCTCGAAACCTACGTGGAAACTTCTAGTTCAACTCTTAGCACAATGGGGTATATCCGTCATCAGTTGTACCACGAAAACGTTCAGCCCTTTCGTAGAGCCACGTATTCAAAGTCCCAATGATTAAGCGTAAGGTAGACAAATTATTTTTCGTTCTATTTGAGCCTTATTTTGTTTGTGGTCAAATACTGCCGTCAAGATGAAGCAGTTATTCCTCTAAGCTGAAAGTTGGAATATTGCCTTAACTGTTTCCAGCTCCTTCTTCCTTTTCCTCAACGAATGCTATTTTATTCGTCTGTCCTCACGAACATCTATTATCTAAATAGTGCCGACTTTTAAGCGATTGGATCGCTGCATGATCATTTTGCTATAAATTGTATAAATAGTCTTTCGCTTTAAACGTCATTTGGCTCGAAGAAAGCAGCGCTAGAATCTTGTCGGCTATGCTCTCACCAGTCATACTGTAGTTTGAGAAATGCAGGTTCCTTTCTGGCCGGCCGGCAAGCTGACAGTGTTGCTGGGGGGTGCGCAGCGAACAGGATGCTAACATTCTTCTAAAACGAAAGAGTTTATGCCTATGAAGCTTTTTGAATTGAACAGTGCCTTCAAATAAGACTGCATAGGTCGTTTTCTTTTGCTGATATGACTTTTTAGCGTTTAGATGATTTACTAATTTCCAGCGCCGATATTTTTGCAGGACGAACTTGCTTCAGTGAATAACATGAACCCAACACTTCCTGAAAAACCGGAAGACGTTGAAGCGGCAGCAAAGATTGCCAGCAAGAAGGTCATTAAAGACATCGTAGCATTCTTCATTGTTGCCGGACTTATTGAAGCAGGTTGTGGTGGTGCATTGCTTTTATAAGCCATTTGTAATTATGTGTTTCAGGCGCCCGAATGCTTGGACAGGATAACCTGCCGGGTCCTTCTCGTCTATGATGTAATGCTGCTTCAACGTGTAGTTCATTATTGAAGACATTGCGCATTAAAGATATTAATCACCGTTAAAAATGTTTATTACAACCTGCGAATCACAAATTGTTGTGTACGCTTGCTCTTCACGCGTCTGTCAATAATTTGTCCAAGTTAATCAACTTCAAACGTGGAATTCTAGCTATCGCTTCCCCGTTGTTGATCATTCCTCGTGGTTGAATCATTCAGCGATTTGACAGCCATCAAAACTGTGGGCCCATTTTCTGCTCGAAGCGTTTGCAAAAATGTTTGCCATCAGAGTGCATGAATTGCTTACCTGCTTCGTGAAAAGACATGGAGCAGCCGCCACTGGTTTTCAACTTCTCCCGGCACAAATGCTCAACAACTGCAGCCCCATATGCGTCTCCTATAACGTTCACGCATGTCCTCAGGCGATCCCTGCAGAAAGAAATGCCATTGGCGGATGATCTGAAAAGGCAGAAGTTTGACTCAACTTACAAGAGCCAATCAACGGTAATTAGTAGACTTATATCGTTTGTTGGTAGTCCAATGGTGTTCAGCACAATGATTATAGTAATGAGACCAGCGCTTGGCACGCTCGCAGCTCCAATACTTGCCAAGGTTGCCGTAACGCTAAAGCAGAACGTTCACACTATAAAGGAATGGTGTCGCTGATGTCGTCGCACAGATTTCGTCATTACGGCATCATATGTTTAGAAAGAATGGCTTGGAACATGATGGATTCCATTGCGACTTGCGCAAAAGTTTACAAGGGAAAGAGCGTAGGTCGATCACTCTTAGCGGAACACAGTTTGCATCAACGCTGGATCCTCTCTTACCTCACTAACAGTACCTGAGCGAAATTGAGAGTTATGCCATTTAGCTGAGCAACGAAAGTCGAAGCAACCGCTTCGTAAAGAGCTGTACCGTCCATGTTAATTGTGGCGCCAATTGGTAGGACGAAACGCATAACTCTTGAGTCGACCTTGTTCGCCTGCAAACACTGAAAGGTCACTGGAAGAGTGGCGGCGCTAAAAGCAGCTTTTCGAAAGTTCAAATTAGGGTGACGCCAAGCTTGCGTCACCTTGAAGCCGTGCCAAGAGCGGTTAGCATTGCTTGAATCATTCCTCGCAGAAATTTCAACGGGTTCTTGCGAACAACAACAAAATAGATCAACGGCAACGTCAGCGTGAAGTGGATGGCGAGACCAACAGTGACGGTCAGCATATACATTCCCAGAGATTGAACGGTCTTTGATAGATCGTCGATTCGAAGAAGATTTCCGGCAATCAGTGACACTATGCCAATGGGAGAGTAGCTAAGACCAAAAAAGTAAAGTGTGCACATAAAATGTATGCAGCTTGTTGGGATGTTCACCAAATTGCCATTCTAACCATACAGGTTACAATGTGATCAAGAGCGACGAACAAGTCAGTCACCGGCCTGACTCTTTGTCGCATGCTGGCGCAAATAATGCCAAATGTAACGCAAAAGACTATTATGCCTAAACGTTGACCGCTTCATTGGAAAAGTCAATTTGCAAAACTTATACCGAGCATATTCATTCCGCGTGTGTACTCCAGTTGCACAACATCAAAGTTGTTCATTTCGGTCGAACTGTTCGTACCATTGGATACACGCGTAATACGTTTCGTTCTCACTTGCTCCATTGTTGCTTGAAATAGATTTTCAGGGAAGACATTCCTGAAAGTACATTTTAAAAATAGCTGCTTTGCTACGGCGTGTGGAAACTTTTCTTTAGGATCGGTCAGTTGGCACTTTTCAAAATCAGCTCGCGCCGTTTTTCAAATTTATTGATTTTCAGGATGTCACAATTACCGTACCCTGTTTCTGCAATTCTTAAAATTTTAGAACAGAATGCGACAATAAAATTTGCATAGCCGTGGCCTTAGAGCAGTGCTAACCAAAGCGGTCACTCGGAGGAGGACAGCATTAGCTTTTGAGCAAAAAACTTGGCAGTTTGGGTCGGCAATAAAATTAGTGGGCGACGCGCACCTTGACGTAGTCTACTTGTTTGAATATGCAACTTTATGAAGCTAAAATTGAAACTTGCTAAAACTGAAACGACTACGCCGCTATTAAAATTTGCATAATGGCCGCTTCACTAAGGAGTATTTAAAATGGTTTGGCCAAAAGGTGCGCACCTGATCAAATCCAAAATGGTGTCCAAAGAGGTGACATCCTCGTTTTCGGCACTGGAGGACGATTTCTGGCGTATGGACGGATCGCCGGGATGTATGAACAAAACTAAAATTATACCAACAATGACAGCCAGCGCTGTGGTGACAGCATAGTATATGCAAGCCCAAAGCGCTATTGAAGCGGCTGATTTCACTTCCATTTGGGATAACCCTAACGTGAAAAAGAAGTATAGCGCAAAGGCAGAGCGGAGAGGCAACAGATCATTACCGGCAATAAGCGATGAAACGACCAATGGCAAAATCAGCAGCTTCAGCATGTTCATCAAAATTTCTCCGGGAAAGGAAATCAGTAGGATAGCCAACGGTGACGGATGGGCATAACGGACGGCGACTCCCAATATAACGCCAAAGATCACAGCAGACAGAGTTGCCACGAGAAGACTGTTAGATCGGAACCACCGAGTAAACTGAAAATGGAACAAAGGCCACTGCCGACCGCCATCCTTTAAAGCAGTTCGCGCTTGGATTACAACTGTTGAAACAAGGAACACTCCATTGGAACCTGCACATCTAATTCCTTCGTACTGTCTAGGTGGTGTGCGCCTTTTGGTCCCTTCTTCGTAGCTTTGCGTACTTTTGATTGAGAAGTAAAATGTCAATAACAAGCATTCAAAATAAGCGCTCTTTGCCCTACGTACGAAAGGGTTATTTTGAAAAACGAGAGGGCATTAAATGGAAAAACTAAGGAGGTTGCCGACTTCGAAGGCGTCGTTTAGTGGAGGAACAAATTGTTTTAAGCATTGCTAAAATGTAGCGAAATTGCTCAAGCATGTGTGCAGTACCAAAAAGGCAAAATCAAAATAAGTCGCTAGTGAACATAGCGGATGGCATGAAAAAGTGATAATCAAGTAATTTTTACAAACGTGTTCAAAATGCTTACGTTATCTTTGAACAAACGCGAAAATAAGAGGGTATTTTAAATAGATACAGTAAGTCGGTGTGAATGCAGGTTACATTGAAGTCAGGCTTATAGAAGCACGCACAACCGTGTCACCTGACGAGAAGGAATGTTGAAGGAAAACTTATCATCGCTCGACAAGGTTATTATTTGGACGTTGGAAAAATAATGGCAGCAGCTTACGCGTGACGACAAGTGGCTGACTCATTCATTTAAAAACTTCAATGACAATAGGTTCTCCTATCGTTCATTCAACGAAAATGGCAGTTAAAGAGAAAACCATTAATCGGTTAGATTGATGCGCACGTAGTCTTTCTTTCGGTTCCGCGAAAAGTTATAATCGATTGATGAGCCTGACTCACTCACGCAATTGGAGCAACTAATTTTTTTTGCATACGTTAGTCGACGACCTTGTAAGCCCATTGATGACATCAATAACAGTTCCTTTGCTTAAGCGCTATTGTTTACAATTGAATAAAACCTACGCGGGAAGTTTTTCAATGAACCTAAAAAGTGCCTATTTCAGCCATGACAAAAACAACTGTACAATACCGGAGGATTTTGCGTAGCTCACATATGTCGCTAGCACGCCTCTATCGTCTATGCGATTAAAGTAGGAACAGTACTATAGTTGGCAGTCTACTTAAAGCGTGTTGGCCGAGGAGGCAGCAACATTAACTTGCTACGCAACGTCCAGCCTTAAAAAGCCAAATAAGATATCATAGTATACTCACTTTAGGCAGGTTTTAAAAGTGTCGAAATGAAAAATTTGCATATGCAAATTATTAAGCGGAAAATCGTCCGATAAGGAGTGAACGAGTCAACGCACTTACCTTAGTCATTAATAGAGGAATGTCACGCGTGCGCGATCGCCTCGCAACTCTTTCTTCCACTTTGTTTCTGCGTCTTCTAGTCACGCCTACGATATCGCTAGTTGATAAGCGTAGCGCCGGCAACCGGCTAAGGTCGGTACGAATAACATCTAAACCGGATTGGTCGCATACAACAACACTTTGAAGAATCAAGGTGACTTCAATGACATTTCATTTGCTGCATCCACACTGCACACAGAAGCAACTTGTTTAACTGTTATGAGATTCTATCCGACGCAGCTTCGCGGACACGCCTTGTCTAGCCAAAGACTGGCCAAGGTGTGTCCCAAAAGCTATGCTAGCGACAATCTGCCTGTCGAGTGACTCATAAAGGAGACAGCGTGTACAAGTCACTTGTGTCGGCTGAAAGGTGTTGCAATAAGCCTTAGAAAGCGGACGTATACAGCTCTACATCCTACTTGAAAAGTATCCAATGCCACTCTGTACTTGTCTGCACAACGCTTAAGTCAAATATGGCGGATACCTATTCGGGAACCCGTCGAGTTAATACGCATTCATTGTGGCATCATAAGAAGACAAATACGCGAAGACGCGTCTAATTCAAATAAGCGGTTAGCCGTTCAGTTTTCACTTTAAACTTACGCAACTGTAAAAGCGCCATTTTTTGAATCCCTTTGAGACGCGAAGAGTTGTTTGCCACGGCCAGTTGGGGCGGATAACAACGTAAAGCAGCTCGTTGGAATGAAGAGAAACAGTCGTCATGAATGATACGGATTATTCGAACGAAAGTTTCTTCGTACTCGGTGCGCGTCTGTCAATTGAGGGCGGATACGCTTGGGACGTATGGACGTTCGTATGGGAGCAAACTGCGGAAGTCAACGCGACAGCCGCAATTCTCCTAATTGAAATCTTCGTACCGCTTGCGTACCTGCTTATCTTTGGCTGTAATACGGTAGGTTGATCTTGAATTCAAACACTGGAAAGCTAACCGACAAAGCTTGCAGGTCGGCAAAACGATCAACTTTGTGGCAAAGCATAACAACAGCATGGCAGTCGTGCTCGAGCTGAATGGGCTGATCTTGAATGCTTACTGCATGGAATTTTGTCCCATTCCTAAAAAGGAGGTAATCATATAGTCACGATCATAGCTTATGTGAAGACGATCAAGCCAAAGCAAAGAACGCCTTACTTGGAAATGATTTTTTCAGATGTATGCGCTGGTGAGCGACCAGCAAAAGAGGCGTATGGACTACGTGAAAAGTCACCTTCAATTTTACCCGGCCAAAGCATCCAAAGAAGCGCTGAGCATATTTTTGGAAAAGTCCAGTTTCCCGCTGCAAGGATTTTGGCTTTATTGGGATTTGGCCAACAAAGTTGTCTGCCCGCCGATGCCCAACGAAAAAGAAGAAAATACGCTGTCCGTACTTTCCGACGCTAATATGCCTACCACTTGAAAAAAAAAAGATTTTAAACGCTGCCGGCAAATGTATGTACAACTTGCAGTGAGACACATTAAAATTTGCCGCGCAGGCACTATATCCAGGAATGAAACAACAAGACTTACTTAATATTGAAGGGCGCTGATTGTTAGCGCAAATCACTTGCCGAAATTCGGGAACAACAATCGATTAATTCATAACTGGTTTTGTAGCGGAGCGAGCAAGGCGCTGATCGCATTGTACCTGCATTCCACTTACAGTAAGCCTATAAACACGTGGAGGGTCGATGGCGAGTTTCCAAACGTTCCAATCAACCCCATATCGCTCGCATGATGTTCGCAGGTACTTTACCCGTGCACAAATTGATCGGTGCGCAAAAGCGGCTACTCTTTAGCGAGTAAAACTTGCAAAATCACGCAGCAGCTTTTTAGCTTAAATAAGACATAGTAAACTTGCTCCAATGAACACCTTACGATAAAACCATTGCATTTTTTACGCACTAATTCGCTGCAGTGATTCAAAGGCACATCATCAATGAAATAAGCATGAATGAATGCGCCCCGTATGCAAATTAAGCTCTTTTGGCTAACTTAGAGACAGTGGCAGCAGCAAAAAAAGCACACCAATTGAGTTTAGTTCAAGGCGGACGATCTTCCATTGTTAAATGTGCGCAAAGAGAACGGGAGACAAGGAATGAGGTGCGTGTGTGCGTCTGTGTGTGTGTCACGTGATAACAAATGATAAAACCATGTTACGGGTAAATGCTGTCAACGATCGTCTTCTCATGTCATGAACTGCATAACGGCACGCGAAAAGTAGTTGAGCGAAGCCTGGAAGCGCGCCTCGCTGATGAGCATATTGACGTGCACCTAAAAAAGGAAAGTTCATTAGCATAACGTTAGCATAAGCTGAACCGACGCGGTAATAATAATAATACGTTACCTTTTCGGAGAAACTGAAATCCACCATAACACTTTCGCGCAAGTTAACAGTAACCCGTTCGGGCAAACAGGCCGACGTTTTAATGAACGTCTTCATGCGACGATCCAACAGCTTATTCACTTCCGCATAGTTGTAGTCGTCGTAACGAATGCCGAAAAGACTAAGTATATAGTTCCACACGGCCACGCGATACTTAGTCGTGTCCACGTCAGCGTGATTGCCCATTCTAAAACAAGAATGAATGAACGAATGAATGAATGGGAAAGCAGCGCCCTCTAGGAGGAGCAGCGTACGTCTTGTAAGTAAGCGCTTGGGCAATGGAAAATCCGTGATCAATTAAATCGATCAGCTCCGTGCTGTTCACCAGCTGCCCAAAGACGCCAAATCCCTGATTTTCCCAGCTGAAGTCCTGCAACATTTTCAACACATTAACGAAACAACAAAAAAAACACAATCATACGCCCTAAATAACAATATTAGCATAATGGGCTTCTTGTGAATATTTTTTTAGTTGTTACGCAAAACAGGAGGCTTACGTGAATTTTTAAAGTGGGCGAAGCGGCATGATTTGCTCGATTGAAGAAATCCTCATATCGATAGTTCAAAGCACCCGTAAAAGCACCGCATCCGAGATCGCATTCAGAGCCTCCATTCATGCGAGTATTCTCTACTAAAAGCGCTACTTTTCACGAAACGCCAAAAAAGGAGAGATACTGTCAGTTCGCTTACGTGGAAGACTTTGTTCATCGTGGACGCTATTGAATACTCGAATTTTGTCTTCGGTCGATCCATTTGGTTCGCTGCTGGCAACGTTCAATTCCTGAAGTTGGGCCAACAAGGCGGGAACGTGCCCGGAGCTGTCCCTGTCGCCGCCGACGCCGCCAATTCGCCTCTTAGTACCTTTGAACGATCGGCGCGAATCGAGGCTGTTGCATCGAGGTAACGTTGACGGCTGCTCGGCTTCCCCATTCATTGCCGCCACAATTTGAAAATCCGAATGGACGCCGCACGCATGAATGAACGAGCACAACGAGTGCGTACGACTCAATATCAATGCGCCGCAAACCAGCTCATTCAACGACCAATTCTTCGAATTTCCCACGCGGCAAAGCTCCTAAAAATGAAAGTAAAAAGACGTACACATTCTCTATTCCTGAATGGGCGCAACACTAAGCACAACCTAGTAAACATTGTGATTAGTTTACGCAAGATGCAAGAGAGCATAGAATTTGACAAGAGCGATAATAAGCCTATAAAGACGGCAAAGGGAAGATCGTACTTTCAAAAAAAAATATTTACCTTTACTTAGGCAAAGCAAAGAGAAGAGAATTTTACCCTGATATGAGCAGCCTCGGTTAGCCATGGACGATGAGCGAGCACGCGGTTGATTTCGTCAAGGTGCTGAATCTTCTCCGACGCCCTATGCAAACCTTTCAGCCATTCCGGATCACCTCCGGCACGCAAAAATTCCGTCTTGTGTACGGTGATTAAAAATTCGCAGTGATGACGACAGGCGGCCTGAAAGATCAACATCAGCGCAAGACGCTTGGAACGCGCCAAGCAAACAAAAGCTCGAAAGCGACCCGATCGAAGGTGCAACTATTGGCAACGACGAAAAGGCAAAATTCTTATCGCGTAGGAAGCGCGCGACAAAACGGTATTACGAAAAAAGGCGCGAAATTTCTAGCCGGTCTACAGGTAAATGATTTTCAGGATCAATAGTACAAACAAACTCAATAACCAATGAAAAGCTAAAAAAGTAGAGTCTAGCAAAACTTAAACGTAAGAAACAAATAGTAACAATTGCTTTCGGTCAAAAATAGCGACCGGTTGATTGCCTAATAACAAAATGCGCATAAATGAATCAACAACTTGGTCAGCGCGTTGCTATGCGGAAATGCTGACCGAGCAAGTCGCTGTCAAATGCCTAAACCGCTTGCTTAATCGTAAATAACCACTTAGCTACGATTCGATTGATCTCTTACGGGCTAATATAGGCCGCATGCATTATTCACCGTAGTAGTAGCTGCTGCTCTATTCATTGTTGGAGAAAGCAATCAGCTGCTCAATCTACAACGCGTCAAGTCGGAAGTACATTACCAAACGCGGTGCAAAAGCATATAACAAACAAGCACAACCGAGACGAACTGATCAATTGATTAATCGAAGGTGAATAAAAGGGCCAATGCCTAACGCGACGATGGGACACTGAATGATGGCGCGACAGGAAAGCGTAACATCAAACCTGGGCCAGCGGACGTAAAGGTTTCTTTTAGCCAACCCCAAAGGCAAAGTGTGAAAAAGCTTACCATAAGAGCTATGTATTGGCGATGAGCCACCGGCAATGGGCCTTCTCCGTAAAACATCGAACTGAGCATCTGGCGCACGTTGGAGCAATAGCCTTTGTGCAATTCCAAACAGCTGAGCAAAGGTTGCCATATCTCCCAATTTTCCTCCATGGCTAAAAGCAGCAAAAGGGGCGGTAAGCAAAAAAATACTACTACGTCGACCGCCAAATCGGCCGGCCAACAGCGCGCAGCAAAATTGCCAGCAAATCCAATAAGCTTTGGAGCGAACGCGCCCTATCGAACGGTTGCGTTGTTTTTGTATACAGTATGCAACGCGTTAGTACCTGCGCATCCTAAATACTGCATCTCTTTATCGCGGAGCACCCTATTGGGGGGCCGAAAGTTTACTTTTCAAAGCCGCCCTTATTTTCCAAATGGATTTTATTGCTTCGTCCGCGCCAAAAGTCTGACAAAGTCCCCAATCGGGCGAATTTTTTTTCGCTGCACAGCGTTCACCGTCCGCGTAAGTTGCCGTTGCGATTGAAATGCCGTCAGTTCGCTTAGCGCGGACGCAACTTTGTAATTTGTCTTTGCAGCTAAGGTTCGTAGAGGGTAAATTGTATTATTTTTACCGTTTTGTTCATCAATGAATTTACGTTAGCGCGTTAGTTCCTCTAATGGTTAAATGGATAATTGTTGCCGTTTGTGATGGGGCGGTTATCATCATTTAAAAAAGCAGCTGGCAAAAAAGGGATGAAAATTTGCGTAAATCATTTTTTTAGGAATTTTCTTGGGCGGAAAGACGCCTTCGCTTAGGCGGCTCGCGCAAGGAGAGGTGAATTAAGTAAATTCATGACGGGAACTCGGGCAGGCAGTGGTGTTTCTATGTTGGTCGTAAGATCAATGGGAAAAGTGACTGAAGCAGCAAAAAACAGGTATTGTGGCGTATGTATAAGCAAACGTTGGATTTCATTTGTAGGTTAATTTATTTTCACGGAACTTCCAGTTTGCGGGAGTCGTTTCTACGTGCCATGGAGTTCATTGGCTTTATTTTCCTTTCCTTTTCGTCAAGTTCCGTTCGCTTGTCTTCTCTATTTCTAGCGTCTTCTCATCTGTTCATATTTAAAGTTTAGGTCTTTGACAATGTTGCATTATCCCATTTATATACGACTTAGTAAGCCACGAGGATCTGCAAGCCTTCAACCCATTACTCTTAGCAACTGTGTAGCTATACTTTAAGTCTTCTTGATGTTTTGTTTGTTTTTCCAAGCAAGAATTTGTGAGTAGCCCAAAGGGAAAGTTTCTGTCGTAATTCATCCAACTTTTTTCGCCCATCTCCTGACAGCTTTACTTTCACGCTCGCCAAGCGTTAGCCTCTCAGCTTACGTTAGCTTTACGTCCGCAGCTGTCTCTGGCATGCTTTATTTTGTCAATACACCTATTGCAGATTATTCTAGGAATGCGCCCCCGTAGCTCCTACCGACCAAAGTCCCAATGTTGTTCAAACCTTAATTTTCCTACTTAAGCGCAGCGTACATTACGCGTTGGGAATGGCCGTGCAAATTCTTCGATTTTCTACCAACAGTTTGGTGTTGCATCGTTTGTTTTCGTTTTGTTGCTTTTGCCCTTAGCTCTAGCCATTTTGCAGCGTTTTTATGCCTATTTCGTTCTCTGTTGGTTAAGCGCGCACCAATAGTGCCTTCATTGGACGCGCCGACTTATGCAAAGGTGTTAAAAGCTTGTTTTTCTAGAAAATTTTTATGTCATACTGTAGCCTTTAATGAAGGGTAGGTTCGTCATCTCAATCTTTTGTCTTAATTCCCTTGGTGTCGTTTTCTGAGCCGTATGTTCGAGAAGGCTCTTTCAGTAGACGGCGCCGACTTCCGCAAAGGTGTTAAAAGCTTGTTTTTCTAGAAAATTTTTATGTCATACTGTATCCTAAATGAAGGGTAGGTTCGTGAATTCAATCTTTTGTCTTAATTCCCTTGGACATTTTCTGAGCTGCGTGTTGGCAAGACTCTTTCAGCAGACGTTAATTTGTTTATTCGCAAAACTACTTCTTTACTGTTTTTCGAGAGGGGCGGCCCTGTTTGAGAATTTGCCTACGGTAGTGAATTACGAAGCTTATTGGGCCCTGTTCTTTAAAAAGCTTAAGTGGATGGTTGGTCTCGCTATTCTGTACAGCTTATGACTATTGTGAAATTGCTATTTTGCCAATATTTATTGTTTTTTAATGTACACTTGACGTTTGTCCTTATTCGGCAGTTCGGACGTATTCCGCTCCTGCTTGTCTAATTTTCCGAAGTGCTAATAATATGAGTCGTCATCAAAAGGAAGAATGATTGTTTCGAGCCAACCGAGTCAAGATTTAACGATTGCGTCATTGATCAGTTGGCCTTGCGCGTGAACAAATATTATTGATATGCTGTTAAGGGCAGCTTCATCAAGAAGTCTATTGCCGCTTAGTGTTACATGGCGAACTTAATGCTTTTTGCAATATTGAATATTGAATGGCCATTTAGCGTGTGTCGAAGCAGAACAGGATCCAAAGTGTGTCAAGTATCCCTTGGGAATACGAACTCGTTTTCTTCTTTTTTTGGCTCCTCATTTTATTTGCCAAAACCTACAGTGAAACGGGCTTTGTAAACTCGATTCTGGAAGCGTTGTATATTGTTTACTTTTTGCTTAGACCCACCGAGGCTTTCCAAAAATTTTTAAGTCATATTCTTGTTTTTCTCCTTCAGATTCTTACTATCGATTTGTCTAGCAAACATTGCGCAGTTTTAATTTGCATTGCTTACAGCTAAGCTATTATTCGTCCTTTGAGACTGAGAGTGTTCTTACTGTATAGTGTTTTCAGGTACTATTCGCAATGCGTATTCGAATTTGCTAGTTTCAAAGCGAAATCGCCGCGCTACGCCTGCCGCGTTCAAAAATGTTTCCCAAAAATAAAAGTCCAACTTCGTAATTGCAAATTAAAAGCATTAGGATTGATTAGCGGACATTGTCGGCTAAAGCGCTTTGGTGGCTTCGTGAGCGACAGCCGAAACGAACAAAAGTGCTGCAAAGCATCGCTACGTTGAAGCTGGCAACTTTCCGCAGCTTTCCATTTTATATAGGCTGTTGTTCTTTTAAAGTTCTAACCAATTAAGGAATTAGCCTATCGCGTAACTTGTAAATCATCTTTTTTAAGTTAACTGCTTTCAAGGTATATGTGAATTAGTCGACTTTTGTTTTTCAGAAGTTGAGCGAAAATCTGTGCTCTTTGGAATGTAGCATTTGGCGGATGGCTCACGTTCAAGATCTCAGTTGGCCTTTGGGAAAGCCTTTTTCGGTCAGCAGCGATAACCCATTTCGGGGCGATGACGTTGTGACGGTCAGCGACAATGTTACTTCCAAGCCTTTGGTGTACTTCTTGTCCGAAGGCTCCGGGGTTTGGGTTCCAGTTGCTTCTTTCCTTTTTGTTGACAATTGCATTTAAGGTTGACCGCCCGGATGGGGGCAGCGGCTCCGGTCAGTCGGCCACAACGTTGATGAGTCGAATCAAAGTTGTGGGACCGGATCCAGCCGGATTTGGTTTTACTTGGTTCCACGGAAGTATCAGCCGGGACGAAACCAATCGCCGTTTAACTGACCAACCTGACGGCACCTTTCTAATTCGAGAATCGACTAACTATCCTGGCGACTATACTCTATGCATTTCCTTTCGAGGAAACGTCGAACACTACCGGTATAGTTATATATAGAATCCTTTTTCTCTTTATATCTAATAATGCATTTGCAGGATTTTCAATGAGAACCTTATGCTGACTTGCGATCACGAGGGTTTCTTCCAGTCGCTGCAACTTCTTGTTGCAGTACGTCAATAAGCCGCGCGCGTTGTGTTTATGCTAATTTGTTTGCTTTCCTCGTAAGCATTACGTAAAAGACGCGGATGGTCTATGCCACAAGTTGGTTCGGCCATTGCCTTTGTCCGATTTTCAAAAGTATCATTCTGCCGCCGCACCTTTGGACGACAGTGTTCATTCGACAGTTGGCGATTCGCCATGGGTGATCGACAAGGACGATTTGCAACTGCACGAGGTGATTGGTCACGGCGAATTTGGCGGTATCAACTTTTCTTCGTATCCATTCTTCTCTTTCATCCGCGTCGCTATTCAGACGTTGTTGCCGGCGAGTATCGCGGTCAGAAGGTGGCCATCAAAGTAATGAAGCGCGGAAATCACGTGATCGAGTCGCTGCTTCAAGAAGCCTCAATGATGATGTATGGAAACGTTGCAGAGGGCGCCAGGTGTCTTTTTCTTCTTCTCCTTTTTAGGTCATTGCAGCATCACAATTTGGTGCGCCTTTTGGGCGTTGTATTCAACGAAATTACCGACGTCTATTTGGTAACCGAATTTATGGCTAACGGCAGCCTATTGGACTACCTTCGCTCCAGAGGCCGACAGATGGTCACCCAAAGTCAGCAGTTGGGTTTTGCCAGGTCGAAACCTAAGACTGGCCAACTTGGCGCGCTTAACGAAATTTCAAAATTGTTTAGGGACGTTTGCAACGGTATGGTATACTTGGAGTTGAAGAATTTGGTTCATCGCGATTTGGCAGCCCGAAACATACTCCTCTCCGAAGAGATGACCGCTAAGGTTAGACATCCGTATTTTTTCAAATGTAGTCGAACCTGCTTATCATTAATCTTCATCCTTTCAAGGTAGCCGACTTTGGTTTGGCCAGATCTGCAGATCTCATCGATGCCGAAGATGTCAACAGCAAATTTCCCATAAAGTGGACCGCTCCCGAAGCACTGCGTTACAATGTAAGTTCTGTAGTTTAACCCAGTGTTTCTCAAGCTCAGGGTCGTCAGCGCCCCCTGTCCTGATTGGCCCGTTTCGCGCACGCTGATTGGCTGGGCGAAAGGACCGGCGGGGAACTTAGTCCTGCCCAAAGTTCTCTGGAGAAAGGGGCTTACATTCTCATCGCGGACTACCCCCCTCCCCCCGGACCTTTCTTCCAGCCAATCAGCGTGGTCGAAATCGGCCAATGAGAATTGATCTGGCTCATTGGCTCCAAGAAAGGACTGGGGGGAGGTCCTTTCCCTTCTAAATCCTGTCGGTCGAGCGGTGCCTTTTTGAATCTATTTGTTAGTACGTTAAACTTTTGAAACATTTGCTCATCGTCTTCTATTTGCAGAAGTTTACATGCAAGTCTGACGTTTGGTCGTTCGGTATATTGCTATGGGAAGTGTACTCGTTTGGACGCGTACCCTATCCTCGTATTGTAAGTTTGCAATTGGTTGCCTTGAATGGCATTTGTGTAAAGTAGGAAAGCTTTTAAGCCCGTTCAAGATGTTGTACGTCACATCGAGAAGGGCTATCGTATGGAACCTCCGGAAGGTTGCCCGTCGGACATTGCCGACCTTATGGTGCAGACGTGGGCAATCAAACCGGACTGTCGGCCGAGATTCAAGCAAATCTCAATTATGCTTCAACATATGACTGCAGCTTGTTGAGAATCTCATCGCCGGCAGAGCACTTAAAGTCTCGTGACGTCACTAAGAGAGAGTTTGTTGGAACGTTGCCAATTTGCTGTTTCAGTTTTTTGCTATTTATGTAAAGGGTCAATTCGTAGCGTAGTCGACGACTTCGCTTTGCAGATTTTGTGAGCTTTAAATAAATCTGCGCTTTAGCAAATGGTTTTTGTACCTTTTCTCTTCAAGCTGTTTGGCAAGACGAAATTATCTGAGACGTTTTTTTGTTTCTTCTTCTTCCATATATGTCGTGCAAGCGATGGTTGGTGTTGGCATGCTGTGTGTGATGATGATGGTTTTGTTTGTTTTAGCTTTAACGGTTCATTTTTCTTGCTTGATCTCTCTTCTTGCCTAATCGTGGTGCAATGGTCGATAGCAGCAGCCGGAAACTTGCTGAATCTTTTAGGTCCTATATTGAGGTGGCTTTGATGTGCTTGGATTTGTTTTCTAAAAAATATTTATGCATTCAATTTAAGGACGGTGTCAATGATTCGAAAAGCGTTGAACCTCAGTTGATCCAATGTAATGTTAAACTAATTGATTGATCATTATTCCTTCGCCTTAACGTAACCCATTGTATAGGTGAGCACCAAGTGGTATCCCCTTGCGAGCAAGTCATATTATACAGCCCATTTTCGGATAGTCGTCAGGGTCTGGTGGGCACCGTATATTGCACCATCTTTCGCCTTCTGTTTCGCCCAGCCACGGATGTTGCTTGCAAGGTAAGCAGGCACCCTTTATGCTTCCTATAATGTTATTGCCGATTTCTTTAGTCTCCCTTTTTTGGAATAATCCGCTTTACTGGTGATCCAAAATTCGAGACGCCGCTGCTAAACATCCACCATTTGGAGTACAGTACAAAAACGGGTAAACAACGGATGATCGACAATGTATTCGTGAGACTGTTGTTCGTTTTAGACTCGAAGAAGTTCAAGCCGTTGCATAGCTTTCTCAGTTTTACCGACGAAATTTATTCTCTTAAGATTTTATGCAAAGTTTGCTAATCTGACCGATCCGCCCTAAAAGGTGTTAGTTTTGTTTTCGCCTTTTTAGGATTTTCGCGTGTTCACTCTTGATTTGCATTTGAGCAGCGAATGCAAAACGGTTAGCCTACTTTCTCTTTAATTTTAAATGTTTAGTTTGCTTTTCAACAGTTGGTTAACTGCTTGTTGCAATATTCGTTCCCAACGTCGCCTGAAACGTTGCCCTGTTTTATCCTGCAGCCGACGTTGTCATACGACAAATTGAAGCCTGGTAAGCTTATGCGTCCGACAAACAAAAAACGACGTTGCCAAAATAGGCAAATGAGGATAGAAAAGGTAATTTTTGCCTTTTAAGGTTTGAAAAAGCCTTCGTTCGATCGGCGCGAAGATTGGCGTTGCGAATTGATGAGAACGGGTTCAAATCAACATCATTGGCGGATAACCGCGTGCAGCAAGGAGAATCAACTGGTCAACAAGTGAGTGACCATTTTTGGGCCCACCTTTGACGCTTTGTACATTTCTTGTTTTCCATTAGATATCCGCCATTTTTCGTTGTCCCCTTATCGTGGCCGGACGGTATTTTTGGAACCGCCGCTGCCAACTGGAGCTCTCAAAGAGGGCCGGTGAGACCTTGTTTCTGCTTTGTTTACATTGACCAAATCTGAAAAACCTTGATTTGCTTGTTTTTGAAATATGCAAATGAGCTTATACGTATTCAAAAGTTCAAAATTTCGTCTCAAACGTCATTTGCCGACGTCCGAAATTTGAAAATTTCCAGCGATTGCCTTTTACGAAGTGTAGCTTTTTTTCCAGTTTTGGTGTTGGTCTCATCCCAACGGTTGCGCGCTACTTCGCGCCGCCCCGTTTGACGTCGACTCCGAAGTGACGCGAAAGCAGTGGCACGTGTAGGCGATTTTGAATTTTTGAATTTTGAATTTTTGAACAAATTTGATTTGCAGGTTCGAAGTTTCCGTTGCTGAATTTCATCCGTTGGCCAAAAAACCGGTGACCGTCGAAGTGCCGGTAAAGGCCAAGGATGTTGCCGCGGCGTTTGAAGCTTTGCGTAGTCTTTGTTCCGTTGGTAAAAATGGGATTTTTTGCCGTGCGCAACTAGCGCTTGTTTTGTTGTAGAAACGCCTGGCGTCTTTTGGATGCTCGACTCTAAATGGAATGCCGAAGTAGACTCGACTGGATGGCTCACTTTGGTTCAACGTTGCCTTCAAGCTTGCCTTACCTGCGTGGACTATCTTGAATCTGCCAAAATGAGTGTAGTTATTCGCGGAGGTAGCTGTGCGTCAAGCTGTGCGCGTTTTTTCAAAATAACCTATTTCAGCTAAGCCTAGCGCAGCAGATGCCAGCTGCATTATCTCCTCCTTGTTGCAGCTGTGCATGGACCCATTCGGTCGAACGATTGATGGGTTGGATACCCTTATTCGAAAAGATTGGTTTGCCTTTGGTCACCCGTTCGCCTTGACGCTTCACCGTTTGACTCAGGGAAGTCATCGAGAGGAGGAAATGGTATTTTGAATTTATTTAATCTATTCCCGGGTCTCTTCCTCTATCTGCCCGCAAACAATACAGTAATCCTGCCAATAATCAGGTTTTCCATACTAGTAAACATACAGTAGGATAAACAACAT
Organism: Trichuris suis; assembly: GCA_000797535.1. Taxonomy (NCBI): domain Eukaryota; kingdom Metazoa; phylum Nematoda; class Enoplea; order Trichinellida; family Trichuridae; genus Trichuris; species Trichuris suis. Next base: position 991,493 of record KN538376.1, on the reverse strand, counting down.
CGACTTTTGATTTTTCGCGCGTAATGCCTGAGAAATTCATCGTTCCTTTCTGTTAAGCGTGTGGTTGTCCTGTTCTGCCTTTACTGGCGAGCGTGCCGGCTATCCTGTTCTGCCCCGGCCTAAGCCTAAGCCTTATGTTTACGTTTAGGCTTAGGTAAGGACAGAGCAGGATGGCCGGTGAAGTCACAGTACAACGGGAGGACGCATAACCGCATAATCGATGTTGTTTATCCTACTGTATATTTACGAGTAGTGCAAACCTGATTATTACCAGACTACGGTAGTATTATTTGCGGGCAGATAGAGCAAGAGACCCCTATTCTCCATTGCAACAATGCGGCGTGCCGACTTTTGTTTATGTTTACGAAAGATGGAAAATGATGACGTCACGTTTTAGTCCGGGAAACGATTGCGTCTATTTTTAGGTTCCGTATTTTCTTCTCTTCCTGGACTGCGTCCATCAGTTGTTGTGCCAATTTCCGGGCGAGTTCGAATTCACCGAATACTACCTGATTGGGCTTTGGGATTTGGCCCTTTCCGGTTTGACGGTCGACTTCAGCGTCAACTGTTTGCAGGAAAGGTTGAAATGCAGTCCAAAGCCGTTGCAATCGACGGACGATTGGTCGCAGTGGTTTGCCGACGAATTCGCCGACATGTTTCGTGATCCCCTTTTCCTCTTTTCGAAAGGATTGCTTCCATTGGCCAAAGTCCACTGCGATCTCGAAGTTCCGGCAAAGCCAACGACTGCATCGCTTCGTCCATCGTGGTCTGCACCGTCGCTTTGCTTTTGGACGACCGCTTATCTCCGCTGGGCAGCGCCTGCCCAAGTAGCTTACGGTGGTTCCGTCCAAATGATGTTCAGGTTGACTTCTATTGGCGCCGACATAAGCAACATGCTAAACGCGTTGTCGACCGCCTCGATTGACGAAGCGGATAGGGAGAACGATCAGTCGAGCCGAAATGATGCGACCTGTGCAAGCTCGTCAGCCCATCATGATCAGCAGCGTTTATTGCAACGCTTTCGCGTAGGTAAGTGGCGGTCGTTCTCGTCCGGCCAATTGCCAATGACTTCGGCGTTTCCATTTACGAACGAAACGCTGCCTATGCCCGACTACGTTTACATATTACCAATTCGGCCGAACCAAAAACGGCCGGACAACAACGAGCATCGGCGTAGTGCGGCCAATGTTGCGTCGCCAACAATGCACACATTTTAATAAGATGCGACGACGAATCGTAGTTTTTTGTCTTTTACCGACTGTTATTGTAACAACACTTTGTTCTTTTTAATATAGAGTTTTGATGCTACGAAGAGAACTATAACAATAATAAAGTAGAAAAAAATCGTTACAACGCAAATGGTGTATACAAGCAGTATAATGGTGGCTAAACGCAAGTAGAAAAGGAGGTGTGTGCGTATGCGTGCGTCCAATGTGCATGGACGAAAGGAGGAAATGAACTTTCAGTAATACAACAATGGAAAACGGACGCGGTTTCTTCATTTTCCCACCGACAAAGAATTTGTCGAGATCAGCCGACCATCTCTCTCTCTCTCTCTCTTCTTCATTCGGTCTTTCTAATTCGTTTGTTTGTCATTTTTCACATGCGACGAAAATTGCGTCGGTTAGCACCACCACCTCGTACAGGCGGAAGTGGCGCCGACGCCACCGGTGGGAACCGGGTAGCGGAAAAGTCGGGCGGATACATCTCACGCGGACGATCAAGCAACGATGGACGAACATGTTGAAGCATATGGTTCGGAATGCCTGCGCCACCACCACCGCCGTATGGTACATTATGTTCCCATGCCGGGTTATCGGTGGCCGGAGTTGGTGACGGCATACTGGGCCATCTCGTTGACAGATCAGTGGGATGAAACGGTCGAGGGGTCCACCTATTACCACCGTGTCCTCCTCTGAAAGGTGGTGTCGGTGCTCGCATTCGAACAACTGAATGATCAAAAGCAGGAGGAGGGGGAGGAGGAGGAGGAGGAGGTCGATTGCCAAATGGTGGCTGCCCTTGGAAGCGATGTCGAGGATAGAGTAAACCTCGATGAGGAGGGCCAGGTGCCATTGTATGCCGTGGTCCCATAGCATCGCCAATCATTGGATTACTCGTCTCACCAATATATGGTGGTGGGGGCAACATCTCGCCGCCACCTTCTTGCGGTACAGTGTCTTCAAAGCGACCAACCGATGGCGATGGTCCAGTGGAACCAACAAAGTCTGAAGGCGGCGGCGGTCCAACCCTATCCGACGGAAGAGGTCCCAATGGCGGTCCAACTCTATGCCCAGAATAACCCATCGGCTCGGCAAATGGAGGTGGCATGCCAACCACGCTTCCGTCTTCGCCAGTTGGACGTTTATGTTGCATCCACCTCTGAGGATCAGGGTTCATGGCCTCGTTGGTGAAATGGCCAGGTGTTGGTTGACCGCGAGGTCCATTGAACTCTGCTAACATGTTGCCAGTAGGTGCTTCTTGTGGTTTTTGAAATGGTACGGTAGGTAGGAGCGGCTTGCCAGCGTTTGCCCGCATATTATTTGGAAATCTGTCCGTCTCGCCGCCGCTGAAGCCCGACTGGGCAAATACCTTGGGCGGCGTTGGGCCACCTATCACATTCTGGTCGTAACCGCCGGGAAACCTTTCCGGCTGTTCTCCTCCTTGCGGTTTGTTGCCTAAAGGACAGGGTAGACCAGCAGCCGGAATTCCAGACGTTGGCGGAACAAAATTTGGCCACTGCTGTATTCCCGGAGGTGGCATCCGAAAGTCGAAATTCGAAGCACCAAACTGGGGCCAATTCGAAAGCGGCCCTACCATGGGTGCTGGTCGGCCACATTCCCCAGGCTTCGGTTGTCCCAGCGGAGGAGGCACAGGACGCTTAAACAGCGAATATTGTGAACAAGCATTTCTGGCTGCTACTCAAAACAACTAGCACGTTTTCTCCCAAAAAGTACAAATCTCTAAACGACTTAAAGCTTCCTCTGAAATGCGCAGAAAGGAAAATGTTCGAGAAAGTACCTGCTAATCTTGATGCAGAAATACAGTACTCTCTACAAGGTTTAAAAATCTATTGCAAACATAAACAACCACTAATTCTTTCCCACGTTAATGAGTTGAGTAAATGCACAAGGAACTGCTATTAGATATAACTAGCTACTTTAATTAGACTAAATCAATGCACACACGCGGCTAGGATGACTGATATGCGCGTCAGGAAGTTAGGCAATCCCATCGTCATCAACCAATAGAAGGTCGGCGCGACAATTGCAGTTAAATATCGAAAGAACCTACCATGGAGAAGGACTTTACGCAATAATATTGGCATACAGTAATTTAAATTACCTACATGATTTTCAGGTAAGCTTCTATGCTTTGCCTTTTTACACAGATATCTCGACGGTGAGCGTACAAACGTCTTATTCTAGGCAAATAACGTGCTACTAAAGTTTGCGTAACAAAGCCTTTTAAGGTCAAACTAAACAACATTCAAAAATAGAAGAGAACAAACGTACCCACTGATTGGGGTAAACTGGCGGTACCATTGGCGGTGGCATCATGGTGGGCGGTTGCGACGGAACATTGCCGAGACCGCTCATCTGGTTCAATGGAACTGTAGAGTTGCCGCTGGTCGGCGGAACATTGCTACGAGAGACACTGACAAACGAGCTGCCTAAAAGGAGAATTGAAAATTGCTACTGCCATCTTTACAAAATGGAGACGTAAAAGCCAAGCAAAAGTCCAATTAAATCCGAAGACCTATTCTTCCTACAGTATGATCCTGAGCATAGTTTATTTGAAAACTTGAAATACTGTCACACTCACCACGCTGTTCTTCCTCTTCCTCCTCGATCTCCATATCGACGGCTTCGTTGTCCTCTTCCTTTCTCATCGCTTTAAAATCCGACAGGTGATCCCCGAACGAAAAAATGTTCCAATTTTGCTTTTTTTACCGGATAGAACAGCTTTGATCTGCTGGGCCAAAACGGGATCCTCCTCGACGGATGCTGACGCGGATGGAACTTGTGGCGATTCGCCTTTTCCGTCAGCCTGCGACTTTTCGTCTGTCGGCGGCGGCACTACGGGACACTGCTCCAACAGGTCACTGCATTCTTCGGACATGCTGGCCAAGCGTTCACCGAAGGAATGGTAAGCCTGAAGACAAAATGGATAAGCTCGAATTGAACTAGCTGAAGCGACGTAACTTACAGCGCATACCATGCTGGCCTCATGGCCTTGCGTGAGATAGAATATACCCGCCAACTCCAAGCAGGCAACCAACTTGTTTAAATGCACCACCTTTTCTCGATGAGCATCAACGGCGTCGTAGTACCGGTTGAATGCGCTGTTTACGTCGGACATGGTGCGCCTACCTCTTTCGCGATCTTCAAAAAAAAAGAGGAGCAAGCATAAAATGAACGTTTGGAATTCTTGAAAGAGCGGTAAGGCCAATTAATTACCTCGCATGCATTTCAACAGTTCATCTTTTTCTATGCACCCTCTTGGGTCGTTTTTGGGCGACAGCCAAACCGTTTTGTCCTCCGCGTAATAGCGTACGGCTTTTATCAACGCGGGTTTCTGTAAAAAAAAAAAGCGTTAATAGAAGCCGGCCATTCATCGAATAATGAAGAACGTACGTCAAATTCGCGGAGTAGTTTAACGTAGGACGAGTCGTACTCATTGGGCTCCGAAGTGGTCGACTGTCCCAAGTCGCTCAACGCCAGGGAAGCCACCGAAGCGCTTCGTTCATTCAGCAATTCGTCGCTGGACAAAACGCGAAGTTCATTAACCAATTCTTTACTAAAGACGTTGCGCTCTTCCCAAATTTTAACAATACGAGCCAGATGAGGAAGCAACGCTTTCGAACTATAATGCAACAGCGTAAGAAGAGACACCTCCTTTCAACAAGTTGGATGCGCGTAAAACTTGCCGCGCAATTAAGACGATCATTTTGATCTTCAGCATAAACGCCTTGCGAAACTTGTTGCATCGAATGTGGCGCTCTCGCTGACAAACGTCGTTCATCAAAAAGAGTAACGACAAGCGCATTGGATCGCCGGCTAAAAGAGACAGTTTAAACAAGAAAACATGGCACAATGAGCAGGTTCGCTTGCATATGTAAAAGAGAGCCAACCACGCCTTGACGATGGTCTCGTGATTCTGCCGCCGATCCAAGCACCATTTAGATACGCTTTCAATAACATCCTGCGTTGGAGCAAGCGTATATTCAAATTTGTCAATAACATCCTCGATAGATGGTGCATTGTCCCCCATTCGGAACCTTTTTAACGACCTTAATCACGATGAGCGAAGCAATTCTACAGAAAACCGATTAGCAGGACCACTTCTACTTATGACAAAATCAATGTACACTCGTTATCGACAATGGCCAAAGCGAGCTGCTTCCATTACCAAACATGCATCTTAGATCAGCCGACAAAGCTGGTCAATTGGCTTGGCTGCACGCGGCTCCGGCGCTTTGCTTCCGTAGCAAATTGTTCAATCTGCACAACAGCATGCAATTGTCACCTCTCGTTTTGCCGTTAGCCGAATTTGCGCTAACGCCCCATGCCGTAGACGACAAATAATTGGACTTGCTTAGGCGAGGTTCAAATTTTTGAAAATTATTTCAAGGAGAAAAATAAGTTGAACTTTTCTACCACAATGCACCTGCGCATCTTAACGATTTTCAAAAATTGGCAGTACCGTACAACGCTGCCATCAATTAGTACGAGAAACAGTTTGACCGAAGCTGTTACCAAACCTAAGCGTTTTTTTCGCTGTAATCAGTAATCACTGATGGTTAGGCTATTCAAAGCTTGTAAGCGAGATGAACGTATGTATAAATCAATTGAGACCGTCCTCGGACAAACGACTTCGGTTACGCCTGCTGATGCAAAACACTAAATCTGTCATACTGTATAATCTAACCTGCTTTCCGTTAGTATAGGCTCAGCCTGCATCATTTAGGAATAATAATGGCTGGCTGAAAAGGGTATATACGTTAGAAAAAATATTTCGAAACAAATAAGCCAACTGTACGAACTTGCGTAACGATGCACAAGCGCTGCGTTTTTATCGGCTAAGAGAACCGTTGTTGCAGCTTTTTGAGGAGCGCTACGCTTATCCGTCATTGCAGAGTTGTAACAATTCTTTGCAATGGGTTGAGCAACTTTATTTACGGTTTGAAGCGGCTGCATGCTCGGTTTGCTTACGGAACTTTGCGAGCCCATAGAAAATGCTTTATCTTCGCCAGACAAAGCAAATCAACTTAGGTTTACGCCCCGTACAACGTTACATCGTCTGCGTTCGTTCCATACTTTACTACGTCGCTCATAGTTGCGTTAAATTAATATTCTCCTATTAAACGCATTTTATAAAAGCTTTAAAAGTCCCAACGTCTTGTAATGCAAAAACTACACTTGCTATTGAAATTAAAGCATCATGTAATTCTTCTGACTAATATAGCATGCTCGAAATCACTTCAAAACATAAGCAACATTCATTTCATGCAGATACTGTAAGCTTATAAGAAAAGCAGGTACATTGAATAAAACGCAAATTAATTCGCCGTCGTTTTTATAGAAACGCCAGTAACTATCAGTAAGAACACTGATTCGCAACCAGTACGCAAACCTGAAATGCAGCAAGACCTAATAGGTGTGACTGTTTATTGGGAGTACATGAAGAGAAGCTAAAATTCGCAATACATCTATGAGCATAAATGCGGAAAATGAAAGCAGAATATCGTGGACACTTTGTTGGTGCACTTTCATCAGGAATCTGCTTCACTGCGTACAGGAAGCACTGTTACGCGTTGTGATCACGACGTAAACGTTTCGCTCGCCACTTTCATCTTCGGCTGTGCAAGTGCTCATGCAAAGTGTACGACCGTACGATAGGTCGATATCGTCTGGCACCATCATACAGCCATAAGCGAAGGTTGATGAAGCAGTTGTTAAGCTCACCAACACGTCTGCCGTCTATGTTAACATAGTATTGTACGGCATATCATCACCCATAAGCTGACACCAACGGTCAAGCAGGCCACACACTGAAAAAAGCATTACAGACGAGCGAAACCTACATACAACTCAAAACTCACGGCGATATACGTCTGCGTCTGACAACTGCCTAAAACGGCAAAACCTTAAGTGGATCTGCCCTCTCAGCTATGCCATATCGTCAAGACAGAGTCGATGGCGCTGGTCAGCAGCAGGCAAAGACATATCTTCTCATCCAGTAATTCCGCATCGCCGCAAGCCTACCGTCAAAGAAGCAAGCACACTGAAGCATCACATGAAAAGTGCATGTTTAATGATGCTCAGGTACGCGTCTTTAAACCTGCAAACATTTTAATCTTGTACGTGAGCATCATCCTTTCCCATCTGCATCTTTCATTATACCATCGCGAGGGCGGACTGTAAGCTAACTAAAAAATTTTAACGAAAATACGCTCTTGGACAGAAGCTTCCCGCTTTTGCATCCTGAACAAATAGCAGTGTAGTGACATTCAACAAGAATGTTTTCAAATGTGTTCAAACTTTCCGTATTGCGGAAGGAAGCTATTTTTTGAATCCATCAGCGGATTCTGAGCGCGAGAGATACCGCCATATAGTTACAACAGCAGGAAATGCATTCTTAATTCAGCATGCTATTGCTATTCCTCAAGTACCGCTACTGTTAAAAATGCCCGCGTTTCCTTCAGTGAAAACCTTCGTTTTAAGCACAAATCTGCTTGCCCTAGAAATAATGAAAAATGCTACGGATTTTAGCAAGTATTTGAAAATAACCATTCCAGACGGTTACAGTATTCTAAGCTGAAACGCAGGTACAAGAAAAACTAAGCAGCGAAAATTGAGCAATCAGACTCGATACACGATACTAAACGTTACCTTTACAAGTTGTAACGCAGTTGACTTCTGTGTGGGGCATCTGTCTGCATACATTAAATGCCCGCAATGCTAAGCTATGGGACTTTGAGAATTATCTTCTTAATACATAGAACAGTCGTGTAATCCCGTCAGCCTGCTGCATTTTGCCTTAAAGGAACGCGCGCCGCAATGTAAGGCAACGAAACTTGGGGCACATATTTTATTTCCCATCTGACACAGTTGATGAAAGAATGAACGAAGGCTTTTCAAAAAAGCAACGAAAAGCGAAGACCCACAATTCACGAGCACACATTAGTTAGTTACTTTCAGGAAATGAAAGTACTACATCTTCCAAGGCGCAATATCTTTCTAACATAACTCAATGCTCACAACGGTAACACTGCATGATTCAACAGGCGTGCACATCTTCCACCTGTCACCACTACACAAGGCAATGGCAATTCCACGCACCAATGGTAACCT
>KN538376.1:904621-983039 GCA_000797535.1 Trichuris suis | reverse complement strand
TGCTGGCAAGCACAGGTGGTAGTATCAGCTTCCTGAGAAGCGCTCTCAACTACGACCACCTTTTGAACATATCTTCCAACCGGGCTTTCCGCAGCTCCGGGCGGCGACCTTTGTCGCTTTGCCCTCGGCAATCCTACTGTTCTGCACCGCCGTTCGCGCTCAAGCAATCATACTGAGCCCAACTGTGCGCGGTACGCAGACATATCGTAAAGGGACGACAAGTTGTAGTCAAGTCCCAACACTGATGGTCATATCTTTGGACAACGCTCCTAAATGGAGTGAGCAAATGAGCAGTGCTACAGAGCGCTACTCACAAGCGCACCACCACTTCCGACGCGAACGCTTCGTAAAAATGCTGCGTAAGCTACGTGTGCAAACCATAGTACTAATGATGTGCAGGTAGAAATATTACTGTATCAGGAACGTCTCTTGAGTTGCACGCTTCGGATTTCTCCTGTCACATCTACTGCGCACATAATTATGCTATACCTTTTCGTCATTTTTTCCTCAGACGCCCTTGGAAAGTAACAGATGTAGTTAGTGCACAACGGGGCGTCGTACCCATACTCGTTCGTCAGTTCTAATTTAGCCTTATCAAAACTTTTGTAAATTAATCCGTAAATAAGCACGGTTTACCTGGAACGTTTGTCATTTACTGATCTGCTGAGTAAATTAGTGCGTTGCCGAGCGAGCAGAGCAGTTTAGAAAAATGTTGATTGATGGCGTACTGTAGCTTGGAAGAAAGTCAGGTACAATACGAGATGAACATTGTACGTGATCATTTCAGCTTGATGACTTGGGATTGGGAAGAGCTTGTCATGAGTATGATAAGGCTGTCTAGAAGTATATAGATGCGAGAGTGCAGGGCAAGCAAGTTAGGAGTAAATTTTTTATTTAGTTCGGTGCATGGATACTCTCTGCGCAAGTAAACACGGGAAAAGGCAAGAACAGGTTTGGAACGTGCAGAAACAGAAATATGATATCTTAAACGTCATACTCTGTCTTATCAGTGCGGGCTGTTTGGAATGGTGAGATTGAAGGGGATCCACCAGGTATGTTAACCTTCAGCGTGCCGTCACTATGCTGATCCAATGCAGCTCAAAATGAGACTTCCATATATTGACATTGTGCTCTGTTGGCGCACGATATCGTCGTAATGCAATGGAGATAACGAAGTGTACATGGACTTATTCACTCACAAGAGAGTCAAAGGTCCTTTTTCTCTTTCTTGCATGAGCCCTTTGCCGTTGTGAGGTCCGTCCGCATCTTTGCCAGTTCGCTGTTGGTGAGCAGAGGACTGAAGTGCAGACTGAACAAGCTGTTCATCTCCATATTGTGTATATTCCCTGTTTTCTGGATGATTTTTCCTCAGTGGACCGCCGAAATGCAGAGCGCACAAATTGTTCATCTCTGTGTCATACAGATACTTCTGCATCTGTTTTCCCACAGATTTTTCCTCTGCTGGGGACTGAAATGCAGAGCGAACAAATTGTTCATCTCAATATTATACAGATACTTTTGCATCTGTTTTCCCACTGATGTTTCCTGAGCGGAGGGCCAAAATGCAGACCGAACAAATGTTTCCGTGCGCATATCATACAGATTCATCACTAACTGCTCCTCCAAGTGACTGACGACCGGTGGTGCTCTTCAGACTTGCACCTTGAACAGAATTCATGCGGAATTACCATGTAGCTCTATGGTGGGAGCGCAGCGACCAGGAAGGCGTTGTCCATTAGGTTGTCGTCGTGGTGCTAGTTTGGTTCTTCTCTTGAAGTGCACATTCGCTCCGACGGTCGTTCTCGTGGGAGGAGCGGCGGGTTAGGAACGTTTACAGCGGTGTACGCATATCGTATGCTGCAAATGCATCGGGATCTGAAGCAGAGGCAATATCGTTAAAGGTAGCTAACATTCCCGCAACGACCGGTCATATCGCCTTGTGATTGCTACTCAGTTCAGCATACCACTGACAGTTGAAAATATGGGCGTCTGCCAACGCAGCAAAACCTACTCCGCTTCGATTAAAAGGCCACGTCAACAGTTAGCAGAACACTGTATGTGTAATGATTGTCAAGTACAAGCTCAAATGGGTAATGTGTGGAGGTTTCTTTGAGGGATTGTCCAAGTGGATTTGTTTAGTATTAATAATGTCTTTCAGAAACTCCCGTAATACTTTCACAGCTGTTGAGTATGCTCGATGGGATAAGTTGACGTAGCTGTTTATGTTAAGTTCCATAATTTATGGTTTGTGTCCTTTTGACTTGAAAAGTTCGCTGAGCAACTTTCCTCGGATCTTTCCTGTTTGCTGCCCACGAGTCATACTCTAACTTTTCATAAGCCCAAGCCTAAGCCAAGGTACTGTGACGACAGTTCCTGAGGCTTAGGCTTAGGCGAAGGAAAAGTTACAGTATGACTCGTAGGCAGCAAACAGGAAAGATCACTTTCCTCTTCTTAAGAAATGTTCTTGTTAGTGGTGAATAAGCAAGAGCGCACGGTGTACCTGAAAATTATTTATACAAGTTACAGTAAGTTTCTATTGCATAAACTGAAAGTTTTGAAGAGACGTACGAAAGGGACGTCTGTTTAAAGCAAAAAGCATGAATGCGTTACGTGGAGGCGCTTTCCAACATATTTTTACTCACGCTGAGATATACTGTTTGGCATAACAATTTCGTGTTCTCCTAAGGAACAGCGACGACGTAAGATCACCAAACGCAATTTACGAATAAGCGAAAAGCACTTGATTTGACAAACTGAAAGTTCTACCTATCAGCAGTGGTTAACAATAATTGACGACAACTGTGAGGGTTGCTATAGCTCAATGGATCAATGTCACGAGGGGGCGCCATGTATTATCGATAGCCATTGTTCTGATAGGTTAAACGTCAGTTGGTCTTACTAGCACGTAGGGGAATTTAGGGCTTATCAACTGGTGATCTCTTAGACCAATGCTCAGTTGACATTTGTGCACAACAGCCACGGCAATTATTTACGGTCATCGTTGCTTGCCGATGACGGCATTCATAGCATAGCCTCGTGGCACGTTGATCAGAGGTTGCTTCACTCAGTCGACTTATTTCTTAACGTAAAGCGGTGCACAAAGCGGTCATACGTTCATACATGGCTTCCATGATAAAAGTAATTCTCTTCACTGCTTTCATAAACGTTGCCTACGCTGTACCACACCTGAGTGACAATGTACCGAAGAAGCACCGCTCCAATGGGTTCCAATATCTTAGTGAACCATGCTATAAGCCAATTCGTGGCATTTCAAGCGTCAGGTAGGTGATAGCTTTTACAAGTGCAAAAATATTTGTCCTAAACATCCGGCTGATATCAAGAACGACAAGACGCCCTCATGAATACCCGCATATTATGAAGAAGCTGCCGAAGGAATGGAATTGGTGCAACGCTGGCAATATCAACTATTGTAGTCCAACTCGCAATCAACATATACCGCAATGTAAGCAGCAAAAGCGTAATTATTTGATTTTTGTTCAGTTGAATTCCTTCACAGACTGTGGCTCATGCTGGGCAATGGGATCGACATCGGCTCTTGCAGATCGGATCAATATTCAACGTAAAGGTCGCTGGCCAGGCGCCTATCTTTCTGTTCAGTACGTGATCGACTGCGGAAACGCGGGAACGTGCCACGGTGGTGACATGCTGGCTGTTTACAAATTTGCCCATAAGCATGGCATCGTTGACGAAACGTGCAACAACTATCAGGCCAAAGATGGAAGTAAGCCCTCTAACTGCCTTCACGGAGATGCATTGCTAATGAAAGCAACGCTTCTTGCAGCATGTGACCAATTCAACCAATGCGGCAACTGCGTTACCTTTAACCAATGCTTTCCTGTCAACAACTACACGCTCTATAAGGTCGGCGATTATGGTGAGGTGAGAGGGAGAGAATCCATGATGGCAGAAATATACAAAAATGGGCCAATTGCGTAACATGTCCTTAAGTGTTAATTTAGCCTTAAATAGAGCTCGAGTATTTTTCAGCTGTGGTATTGAGGTTACGGACAACTTCGAGGCATATACAGGAGGAATATACGCGGAGTTACGCAAAAGTCCAATAGTACGTACACTTCCAAGTTCCTTATATAGGAATTCTGGTTATTGTCTGTTTCAATAGATAAACCATGTGATATCTATAGTCGGCTGGGGAGTCGATGATGAAACTGAAATTGAGTACTGGATCGGCAGGAATTCTTGGGGAAGTCCTTGGGTAGGCATATTCGTCAGGCGTGTATGCAATGGGATGCTAACTTCCTTTATTGCTACATTATAGGGCGAACATGGTTTCTTCAGGATTGTTACAAGCTTATTCAAGAACTTAACAGGCGATAACTACAACTTGGCCACAGAGAGCATGTGCACTTATGCTGATCCGTTGCCTCCAACACCAGTATAGTTTTGTCATCGCTTTGGATATGCTGACCCTACCGTAACAGCGTGACACATACTTATTTGCGCATATAAATAAAGTCAACAATTCAACAACTTTCGCAGTAGTTAACGAAACAAAAGAGGAAATAGTGAAATGGTGACTATTCGCTGACTATCGAAAATGTTCACGGCAGAATAACGTTGCAACCTATAAATTTTCCAGTAAGTGCACTGCGCATAGCAGCCATGTGCGCAAGGAAATTACAGCAATCTAACAAAGTTCATTGTTCAAGAAAAAAAAGAAGAGCGTGCTGCTTGCTAGGCGGGAAGATGTTGTTGCCCTTCATTTCCATAAATAACACCATAACTTTCTGAAAGGCGAACCGTGACGCAACGCCCAATAATCTTCGTGACAATAGATATTGCCATTGTAAACTAATATTTTTGAAGTTCGAAGAATCTTCTTGCAAACACAACAGGAGAAGCATTTCTCATGGAATTGCTTTCCGGCTGCTTCGACTATCCATTCTCCCAACGGTTGCTTGCACGTGAAGCATTTGGGAGCCAGTTTCAACGTGTAACAAATGTCGCAAAGAACACTGTTATTATTGCCTATAAAGTAGTCGAAACCAACAGCGATATTTTTACCACAAACCGAACAGGTGAAATGTTCTGGATGATAGACCCTTCCGAGCGTGTCGTATACAAACTCCGGGCACAACGTCACATTTCCGCAGGCAACACATGTCAGTGGCAACTCCGACATTCCAAACGCGCTTTCGTCACCAGCGTCGTCATAGCGCTTCAAAAAAGGATCAACGCCTTTAAAGCCTTCCTGTTCTAATTTGAAATTTCAAAGATACTTTAAAGCGTTTTGTTAGTCAAGCTATGATGATTAACAAGAAGACTTGTTGCTAAAAAGCCCAAAAACAACAAATATGAATATATTGATTGCACTCTTTGCAGCGAATGACGATGACAAGCATGAAGAGGTCATAAATTTGCATAAACCTCGCTCTCTACTTACGTAATTTCAATTATCGAACGCAAAAGGACTGAAGTGACGTCAGAGTTTAAGTCAGACTTGAAAATTCAAGTAAATTACCATAATTTCAATTTTAAAAGTACGACAATCTAAAGCTTTCTTACCGCCTTGCGTCAATATTCATATTTGAGCTAACACGAACGAAGGTCGGGATCTTTCCTGTTTGCTGCCCACCAGTCATACTGTAACTTCGCCTAAGCCTAAGCCACAGGAACCATCGTCACAGTAGATTAGGCTTAGGCTAAGTTACAGTATGACTGGTGGGCAGCAAGTAGAGAAGATCCTAAGCAACAAAAAATAAACATTTTAAAACTATCTAAATTACAGTACGAAACAAAGTGGCACAGCCAAGTGTGCGCTCTGCAAAGTGCAAGTGCGCTCAAAAACATCTGCGGCTTTCTTGTTAACAGTACTAATGATCGGTAGGTTAATTTCAGTTCACTGCTTAAAACTGTCCGTCCAAATTTCCCGGACTCCCAAAAACGACCAATCAAGTGAAATGGGCCGCAAGGAACGCTTCATAAGTGTAGGCAACGACCCGGTCTCGCGTATCCATGTCCGCTGAGGTGGTGCTTAAGGTCAACGCTTTGTCATCGCTATGTCAGCGGACTCGGCACGCAAAGGATTGGTGAATAGCAGAGGTGAACTGTTACGACGAAAAGACAAAGGCATAAAAGAGATAAAAACGAACGAACGACAACAAAATGTGACAGTAAGTGTCCCGCACGTGAGAGTAAGTCATACCAAAAATGTGCAAGTGAATGAATGGAAAGCTCTGCGCAGCCAAAGTGATTCATGCAAAGTGCCTTATTTTTCACGACGGCTTTTCGTTTGCCGGTTTCTTCAAGTACATATTCAAAAACTTTTTTATCGAAGTCGACGATATCTTCTTCCTAGAAAGTGTTGTGTATACTGTGTGCATATGCAAATTACCTCCTTGTTTGTTATTTTACCTAAGGGAGTGCGTAGAGGGTGAAGAGTGCAAAACGTTGCCAGATATGGCCGTTGTGAGGTTCTTCAGCGAGACACTTCTTGGCATAATGGAAGAGGACGACGGTAAGCTGCAATTTTCTTTTCCGGCGCTTAAACTGTCCATCGCTTTTGCAATAGCCGGGCATATGCCCATATTTTCTGACTGTTCCTGAAAATCCTATTTCGATTAAAGAGTGTTTACTAAAGCGCACAAGCGTACCTGATATTGAATGTCGACGTGCAGCAATAGTGCAGACAATTCCAATTCTTCGCTATGCTCATTACGAAGCGTCACAGAGCGGTAGCCTGAAAAAGATGAGCACACGTTCGACCAAAAAAGGTATCCCTTGCAAGTCTACCTGGTCGAATAGAACTGACGGGAAAAGCAGCTTGGGCAATGACTGGCTCTGTTGAAGGATAAACGAGGTCACCATCCTCAACGTAGAATCGAAGAAACGCCAACTCTGGGCATTTTACATTGAACTCGAAATGTTCATTCCACATTGGATGCAAACCATCACAGCCTGAAGAGGAGCAGCCAGTCGACCGTTTAAACTTTGCAATTTGTGAAAGCACATACAAACGACGCTAGTACGGTAAGTGCGACAATCGCATGGTAAACCGATTATTTCAACCTCTACAACGGGACTGACAATTCCTTTGCTTTTGTCTTTCCTGTACAAATGCCTTCCAGCGATCACCTGAACAACAGAGACGTTAATTAACGTGCGCACCATCATTGACAATCAACCTCAACGGTAAGAACTATAGATTTCAAAGGGCAAATGGTTTCAGGCTTTTCCGGATCGTACTGTTCAGACAAGAGAAAATCCGGCTTCAAAACGTAGCCGCAATTTCCGTTGACCATAAACTTCGCTTGACTCAATTGCATATACTTATCTGAAGAAAAAAATTGCAATCAATAACCAATAATAATGAGACAAGTTTGAATGGACAAAGTTTTCTTTCATCATGAAAGTACCTGCAAACTACTTGCAGGCCATACGGTAGGAAGGAAGAATTAAAATGCAAAATAAGTAGATAAGCACGGAAGCGAAATAAAATTGTTAACAAAAGCAGCAATAGCAAATTAAAGCAGACAGAAATACAGTAATTTTCTGTCCGCCATATTGTTCATTACATTTTATTTTATCATCATATTTAATATGACTTCATTTGGATATTATTATCATGGCTACATTTAACTCGTGTTCATTTTATCGTTTATAATATTTATTTGTTTACAAATGCTATCCATTTCATTTAGGATACAGTATGAAGAATACTAAAGTAAGAGCTTACTGTAGTGAAAAAACTTAAATTCAAACCAAATTGAATGAAAAAATGTCGCTGCAATATTTACAAATTAAAAACGAGTGCACGCGGGGACGCATAAGAAAAAAATAAGGCTCACCAGGAGTTTGGTAGTTGAGCGCCACCATTTGACAACCGGTATTCCACATTGGAATGGGATTGAAATTCGACGACGTCAAACGGGCACCGTTGGGGTAAACGCGAGATAGCTGATGTCGATTGAAGCGCATAAGACCTACAAAAAAGCAAAGTAAATAACAAAAAGGCTACGCAAGACTTTCTAGGTTGACATATGACCAAAAAAAGAAGGATATCGTCAAGCTTACCTTTCTCGACAAGACGGTCCAATTTTGAATCGCAAAATGAACACATCTCGTAAAACTTTCCTGGTATACCTTAAAAGTTGATAATCGAAACTTCAAAGTAATCAAAACTATTCATACGATCAGGATTAAAGGGGACAGCTTGACAATAGACGACCAGATTTGACAGCTCACTGGCAATGCGTAGGCATTTTTCCTTTGATCGAAGCAATGAGGCCTAAAACAGACAGAGAGAAAGTGAAAACGGATGCTTAGGAATAAGTCGCTTTCACTGGGTGCACCTTGTTACTTGCGCATCGTGAAAGTTCAATTATGGAATTGAGCCAGTCAATTTGGTCTTCTTGAGAATTGGCGGCAACAATTATTTCTCGACCGTCGAAGGCCACCGCGTGCTCGCATATACGCAAGGAAAACGGCTTGGATGATTCAACCACCTCTATTTTTAAAAAAAGGTAAGGCAATTCCTTAAAAGGAGCATTTTTACAAAAAGAAACTTACCGGCCAAACATTGTGTCAAAGACAATGTTTCCACCTCGACTTCTTGACTAGCATTGCGCGACTCGTTCGACCAGCTTGGATGCAAAATTTCCACGCGTTCCATCAATACCAAACCGACCTTTCCGCAATAGGAAGCGCGCCACCTATTGGTTGATTACCATATGAAGCTTCGCAAGTTGGCCACAAAGAAAGTCTCCACATACCATAGCTCGTTTTCCTTCCGATGAATTACAATAATCGCTTTGGCCGGAAATGACAACTCTATATCGCTTTGTGCCGTATAAGCACATCGGGTCAAGCCGACACGCTGCAACAATCGTATCAAAAAACAATTTAAGTCCAAATTAGGCCAACTAAATCATTTTCTTATTTACCATACTTAGAAATAGTGTGGATCTTTCCTATTTCATGCCCACCAGGCATACTGTAACTTTTCCTAAGCCTAAGCCTCAGGAACTGTCGTCACAGTAGCTTGGCTTAGGCTTAGGCTTAGGAAAAGTTACAGTATGCCTGGTGGGCATGAAATAGGAAAGATCCATAGTGTAATAAAAATCTTAATTACCTTATCGGTGCCGTTCAGCTCCAAATATGAACCAACCGGAGAATTGGATAACTCGGACGAGTACTTCTCAATGGTCTCCGCATTGACGGGATACTTAAGGCATATTCCCCTGTATAGCTCATTTTTGCTATAGTAATCGACAACCCAATTCAAACTCTCAAATTGATGATCGCCCACCACAAATAATCGACCTTCATGCTTTAGGCGACAATGCTTTATCAAACCGTCAACTCTGCAAACAACAAATCAACGCGAAGACGTGACGTCATCAGGCGTGAGAAGTATAAGCATATTGTTTACCTAAAGGATAGAATGAACGTCTTATCACCGCTTCGTATTAAAAAGGCGCCATCCAGAGGGTATAGGTTAAGCATCTCTTCAGCTTTTTGCTTGTCAATATCGCCGGCAAACCATGGCTCGCCTATGTGAGGACACGGTTGCGGACAGGGTGTTCTCAGCTTCGAACGAAACTTCGGAGTAATAAGCGGCTGTTTTTGATAGTATCCGATCAATTGATAAAGCGTATCCATCTTTTTCGTCTCCAACAGGTAGTAGTGCTTTACGCCGGCGATTTGCGTCGACTTGATGCGGCAGTGATGCACCGAACCATTGTGCCTACACAAGTGGGCCCATTTGGCAATGTCAAGCATTTTTTAAAAATTCAAACGCTTACAGTAGCGACAATGAATAGTCGCCAACAAAGGTGGTCGACTCACGTACAAGAAAGAGGCCATTGCCAAGATTTTGATTTTCCTCCAATATGCGAACCGCCTGCTCGCGGCGAATACGACCATGGAACCATTCCTCGGTCATATGCAACTCGTCAGCGTTTGAAGTGACCGCAATATTCTCCGACGTCGTTGGTGACTTCTCCTCTTCATTCTTGGTCTCGTTGGGGTTTTGGTCCGTCTGCTCATCGTCGCTTGGACGAAAAATGTTGCCATCTCCGGTGCATCGATAGTAGCACAGACGATCCGAGAAGAGGACGAACAGATGCGGTTGCCAAACCTGAACGCGCGGAAAACTACAGTATGAAAATTCGCGCTGCTTAAGGTACCTCTGCATCTTTTTCCTTCAAGTACAGTACACCCTTTTTCTGTACGTCCGGATTGGACAACAAATCGTTATCCTGGAAAGCTGGAAAAATGCGCAAAAGAAATTTGAACATGAAAATAAGTTAACATTGAACTTATACGGTCGTCAGTAGGAATAAGCGCCGTAGAGGAGTTGATTCGTCCATCCGAGTCGACTGGCAATTTTTTATGCTTTATAAGGACTTTTCGCTTAAGCTGCTCTGGCGAAGGCAGTTCAGTGGCGTCCGGATCAAGCGGCACAGTTAAAAGCATGTCTAGAAGAAGACCAATGAGAAAATGAGACGCCCCCACCTAACCGTAACGGAAGTAGTGCTCATTGAAAACTAAACTCCAAAGAAGGATATGCAAATAACTTTACCTTGGAAGACATCCTTCAGATCGCTAGCCAACTGCCGCTGGAACGGCAATGTACAATTATCTTCTATGGATAAAATGAGCGGATATTCGCTAGTGACAAAAGCATATTCTCTAATTGTATAAAGTACATCGCGAAGGTTGAGCTTGGTGGTCATCGTATGACCATGATATACGACGATTTCAAGGTCGGATGGTCCTCTTTTTTGGCCATCCCAACAGTCTACTGTAAAGAGTCATTCATGGAATAAAAAGAAAGGAAGGAAAGAGTAGTACTCACGTTCCACGCAACGGCAATTCATTAGAAGCGCCCTAGTGTACGCCTCAAGTGAAGACTCGCTGGTCAGTTGATCGCCGGTCAGATAGCTGCAACCATATAAGGTATATGTACAAAGGCACAAAGGTGTTCACGGGCGGGTCACGTGTTGTGCGAAGATGAAATCCAATAGTCGCACAGGGGACGCGTCATGTCCTGATGAACTCGCTTATGCACAGGATCCAATAAACTGTTCTCCCTTGAGAAAAGGTAGTCGAGAAACTGAGATACGATCAAGCTATGACGTCAAGCCATTGCCACTTGCGAGGTCAATTCACCTCCTGAACGCTGAGGTATGGTTGGTCGGACGATCGAGAGGAACCCAATCCGCGCAAGTAGTTCCGCAAAAATAGGTAACATTGCTCGTCGTTCTCTCCCATTTCGTCCTGCAAACAAATTGAACGCAGCACAATACTACTACAAAATGGACGAAAAGCAAAACGCACCTTTTGCTCCCAGCGAAGAAAATGTTGGAACTTTTCCATGCTGACAATTTGGCCATCTTCGGAATACGAGAAGAAAGAATTGGAGAACAACTAAAAGCGCGACTTGGTCGTTACTTTTGGAAAAAGACAACAACGGGCCAGTTAGGAGTTGTACCAGAATGGCGCGAAAAAAAAGGTGCTTCGTGCCCATAAAGTTGCGTATAAGTAAAACCCCTTTATTAACATGTATCATCTCATGTTCAAGAATAGAAAAGAAACGTTTGCCTTTGGTTAGGGGAACCTTTTAAACTTTCCCTTTGAATTAATGATGCTCAGGATAAGATAAGGTACGGTAAGTACAGTAACAATTCTCAAGTCCGAACGTCCGCAAAAGCTTTTTGCGCTTTCCACTGCTTCTCTGGCAAAAAAGGAACACCTGTAATGGTGGATTTTAGCATAATCTTAGGTTTTTAAGGGCATTTTAATCCAAAATTTACGAATTAATTGGAATTTTACCGCTCATCGAGCAACACTGGCGATCACGTGTTCATTTTGAAATATATGACCGCAAGAAAAGCCAAACAAGCGCAAAATAGTGCTATATAATGACAAAAATGAAAACAACCGTTGATGGCAAAAAAATTTTAGGCATTTTACGAAAAGTAGCGACGCGTCCGCAAAGAAAAGGAAACAGTCTTTTCTCTTTTCGCTATTTATGATAAATATGTCATTTTAAGGCGGACAACGCGCGCATGACAAATGATCAGTTAAAAAACGTTGGAAATGACATTCACAGATGACGGAGAAGCGAACATCCTTCCCGCCAATCCCTTTGAATTAATGATGCTCAGGATAAGGTAAGGTACGGTAAGTACAGTAACAATTCTCAGGTTCGAACGGCTGCAAAAGCTTTTTGCGCTTTCCGCGGCTTCTCCGGCAAAAGAGAACACATGTAATGGCGGATTTTAGAGCATTAATAGCATAATCTTAGGCTTTTAAGGGCATTCTAATCAATATTTATGAATTAATTGGAATTTTACCGCTCGTCGAGCAACACTGGCGATCGCGTGTTCATTTTGAAATAGACGATCGCAAGAAAAGCCAAACAAGCACAAAATAGTGCCACATAATTAAAAAAATGAAAACAACCGTTGGTGGCAAAATTTTGAGGCATTTTTTACGAAAAGTAGCGACGCGTCCGCAAAGAAAAGGAAACAATCTTTTCTCTTTTCGCTATTTATGATAAATATGTCATTTTAAGGCGGACAACGCGCCCGTGACAAATGATCAGTCAAAAAACGTTGCAAATGACATTCGCAGATGACGGAGAAGCCAACATGCTTCCCGCCAATGGCCAAATGGTCCAACGTTAGAGAACTTACATATTTATCATCTGTTTGCCATATGGGCATACGCGTTAACGCTTAAACTTCTTTAACCGCTTTAAACGTGAGAAAAAAAATAACAGATGATCGTAGCATGAATTGCAACCAGCAAATTAGCATAATAGCCGCATTACAGAAAAATCGAGCTGTTTTGAACGCTGAAATGACTTCTTCAATCTCAATTTTCCATAAAAGGAAAGCTAAGTACGTCCTATTGCCTTAAAAGGCGAGGAAGTGTGAAACTTTAAATTTTAAGCCTATTTAGAAAAGCTCCATTGCCTATGCTCAACCATCGATAGATATTTAAGGAATGATGAGAAGGAGGCAAAGGATACGGGTTTAGGCCTTCCCGCCTGTAAGTCAAAGAGATATCCTAAGAATTTACAACACAATTTCTTTTGCTTTTTTTCAGTAGGAAGGGAAAAAGGCAAAACTTTATAGATGGCAGCACTGTCGCCTTAGTTGATAAAATACTATGACTTCAAGTCTACTTAGGATCTTTTTGGGTATAAAAGTACAATGCATTTGCATACCGCATGATTGTAGGTAAGCCGACGGCAAGCTACGACAAAAGCTTCAAAGTCGATCACATCCTGGAAGTTAAGTCCGCCCATAAAAGTGGTTGTACATAATAACAGTATGCTTACGTTGGTCAATTCCAGAAGAGCTTTCGAAGATATACGACACTGCAGACGTTGCTGAATGAACGGTTTCATCAACTTCAATGGAACACTCCAAAAAAAAAGATGACGTCATCATAGGGGATAGTAGCTACTTCGAGTGCACAAGTTGAACTTACGTCATTGAAACTGGGTTTGCAATGGCAAAAAATTCCCTACGCAACCAACGATCAATGATCAAAGGATGAGGTACGTTCAAGCCTTCTTTGCGAAGAACATTCAAGCCGCATACCCATTGGCTGCATGCATCATAGGTCTCTACTAAGAAAAGCCCGAATAGCAATATATATTACGCATCGACCAATGGGGGGGGGGGGCGACTTACGAATAACAACTATCAATTGAAGTACAAAGTCGGTGCCGTGATAAATGAGCAGCACTTTGTTGGGGTCAAAACGGATCATCTCCTTTTGGCGCCATTTTTCTACAACCATTGTTGTGTTCAATTTGTACTCGAGCGAGTGCACATCCTTGATTGTGTGCACGCTTAGACCGAAGGGTCGTTCGCTACTTTTGCCCCATATATTGTCCGTTTTGTAGAAGAGAACTTGTCTGGAAAGCCTTTGCAAACGGAGGAAACGGGCCGTCGACTCCATCTTGCGATTAAGCATTACCCGGACGGCTCGATGACCCTTCTCCATGGCTGATATGGAAGCTTCCAGACTTGTCGAGATTCCAACCGACGGATCGGTCTTGCGTATATCGTTGGGCAACTCTGGGCCACCCATCACGCTTACTGCTAAACGATTTTTAAGCAAGGATCAAAAAATTACAAAGCCAATCACGGAACTGAGCGCGTAAAGAATGGGGTGAACGATAATATGCGCCAACGCGTAGAGGTTAGCGCAAATGTGCCGGCAAGAATTGTTAAACGTCAACCAGCCAACAAAACTTGTTTTGCCCGTTGGCCGGGTAAACAATACGCACCCAAACGGTGCCCACTGGTGGTGGTGGTGGTGTGTGTGACACTTTATTTTCTACAAAACAGGATTTCTCTCTTTCCGCTCTCACTCGGTGAAACAAAGCGGAACGACGACGATCGCGCCCGACGCGGCGCGTTAGCCAAACTTGATTCTTCCAACATTTCAGCGCAACTTTCATTAAAAGCAACCCACTTGCAAAAAGCGCGGACGAACTTCAACTGCGCGCGCGCGCTCGAAAGAAAAAACAGTTCGAACGTCGAAGCAACGCCGGCTAAAAGAAGTTCGCAACAGCAAAGTGCCGACGGCGACAAGTGGGCCATTCGCGAACGGCTCTTTGCAATTTTTGAAATCATCTCTCAACGACAACCGCCGTAGGAAAATGAAACGCGCCATTCCTACTGTAACTCCTTGGGGATTCATCGCCAATTGCGACTCCATTCCGTAGCGCCAAGGCAAATACGCATTGCGTATTTCGCAACGTTGTTACGCTTATTATTTCAAGCTAGTCCACAAGGCGACATCCAAAACCTGTAGCAAAGTCCGGCGGTCGAAACGAGACGAGGCGTGGTTAAGAATTTTCAGGTTCGATTTCACAAATGGATCTCCAAGGCAAAAGCTGCAATACCCATTTCAACCGACGCTTGTCGGCTTCGTCAAGCGGACGGCCTAATGCGTTCAAGCGTCGTTGCCTACTGGTAGGTGATCGTCTTTATTAGTTTGATCGTTTCGTCAGCGGAAATCCGGTTTGAAATTTTCAGCGCCGCCGCAGCAACTCCGTCGTCAACCATTGAGCGTCGGCACCATCGTACGACGTGGATTGGCGAAATATATTGCTTAGTTCGAAGCGAAAAGTATTCGCCGACAGGCTTGAACATGTTGACATTTATCAAACTACAGTATTTGTCTTAATTTCAGATTTCCGTAGGCGAGCCAGCAAGCGAGCATTTGTTCAAGCTTTGCGCACTGTTCGACATTGCCACAGCGTATTTGTAGTTGCCGGCTGGCAGGTAAGCCAAGCAATATGAAAAGAAAGCTTTTGCCCAATTGGCAGATCTTCTGTTTTCGAAGAGGCGGTAAGCGGACGAAGCAATGAGCTCGTGGTTACCACTTCTTTTGTCTCTCGTTGCCGTCCTGTTATGGATTCAAGTCAAAGGCGAACCTGTAGGCGCCCAAGCTGCCCTCCATCCTGTAGGTTACCTTTCGTTACGTCATCTATACGTAATCGGTTTACTCTCGTTGGCAGCGGCCGGAAATGAATGCCGACGATGGCATTAGACCTCCTGGAAGGAGACCCATGTCAAAATTGTTTTACGATTTCAGTCCCTGCGCTTCCGATATTGCTCGCCTTTGTACGGATGTTGAGACTTTTACGGACTTTTCCTTATTGCAATGTTTGCACAACGCCGGCGCTCGCTACGATACAGTCTCAACAAGTTGCCAGCAGGTGAGTCGCAACCTATAGCAAGGAGGAGGCTTTTTAAAAAATGCTCTCCTTAATTTTTAGCATATATGGCAGATTAAGCTCAACGTCACCATGGACTCGCAGTTCGCCATTGCCGCCAAAAAGTACTGCGCAAGGGAACTGGAAATGGTAACTTTGTAAAAGCTTGTGTCGCCCTTACGCGTTTTGCTTATTTTGCCAGTTTCCCGATTGCGTACAAACGCGAGGCAACCTTGTAGACGTCAGGGCTCATCTCCTGAATTGTATGCTCGACAAGAAGTCGAAAATCACCAACCAAGAATGCCTATCCTTTCTTGGTCAAGTTGAGGTGTTCACGTTCTCCGACTTTCGGCTGGTCGGTCGTTTCGTTCTGGCCTGCCGAGACGACGTTGTTAAGTACAATTGCGGCCAGTTGAGCGACACGCGAGATCCGGTTGGCGCGGCTGCGCTTTTTGTTTACCGATGGATTTTCGAGCGGACAAATTTTGCAGAATGAAATCCATTCGCAAGGCTCTACGCTTGACTGTCTGATGCGCAAGTACATGGAGAATCCGCAGGAAAAGGGTCGAATTAGCGAACAATGTCGTCACGAGATGCTGAGAATTGCCGAACTGCAATCGGACGACTTTCATTTGGACAGACCTCTTTATTTTGCGTGTCGCGATGACAGAGAACGCTTCTGCAGGGACATAAGGGCAGGCGAAGGTCGCGTCATCCAATGCCTTATGATGCATCGTGGAGAACGCGGAATGAGCAATGAGGTTTCTCTATTGCATATTGTTTTTTTGACTATACCTAAATATGGAAATTATCTAAGTGCTCTGCCGCTCTGTTGCAACGAGAAAAGATGGTAGCGGCCGATTACAAGGCGTCCTATCCTTTGGTGACTGCTTGCAAAGCGGATATTGAAAAAATTGGATGCATGATTGAATCGAATGATCATCCGGAGTACATGCTTCTTTCCTACGTTCTCCTTTGCCTGGAAAACGCCATTCATATGGGTAAGCTGTGTTTTCAGTTCACCTTTTCTCCTTTGAAAGTATTCTCTTCATTTCCGCCGATTACAGTATGTCAAATAGGCGGTCTGCGGCTTAGTGACCTCTGTTGCCTTCAATGGGCAACGAAAGTAGGCATTTTGTAAGTTGTAACGTATTGCAACAGGTTATTTCGCCCTGCGAACCGCGACATACTTCCAATGACTTTTTACGGTTGCTCAATTGACTTAATGACGTTGCGCGCTCGCACAGCTGTTAAAGACATTGCCATATTTAGCCTTAACCGATCACTTCTACAATCCATTGGCTCTTTAACAGTTGATTAGCATATGCAGCGAAGGATTGATTATTCGAAGTAAGCAAGGAATGTATAAAACACTTAATATGTTACACATTTCCTGGGCATTCTACACAACGCCTAATGGCAAACCGGCAAAGTGTTAAATCGACTCTTTTCACCTGTGCTACTGTAAGCCTACAGTGGCGACACCTACAGGACAAAGCGGATTGGATACAGCCTGCATGTACGACTTGGTGAATAAGTAGTTAAGAAAATAAGTTCAAGCCAGAACGAAATGAGTGAACATTTAAAAAACACCATAGTAATGTAAGTGCATAAATATATTAGTGAAATAAAAAAGTAACAAAGCAAATGAATAAATGAGCTGACTCCATGAAATTAATGAAAGGTGTATTGCTTCGATCTTGTTAGCAGTCTTTCTCGTTTCAATTTGGTTTGCAGGTGGTTACTGTAACTGTCCTGTTCTCCTAGACGAATTTGGGATCTTTCGCATTTCATGCCCACCTGGCATACTGTAACTTTTCCTAAGCCTAAGCCAAGCTACTGTGACGACAGTTCCCGAGGCTTAGGCGAAGGCGGAGGCTTAGGAAAAGTTACAGTATGCCCGGTGGGCATGAAATGCGAAAGATCCGAATTCGGATAACGAAACTTGGATACATGTACATTGCATGTATTTTTTTGCGCATACGTAGACGTAAGGTTTTCAAACTGCCCCGGTTTGTTAACAAACGGTTTCTAGCCGTTATAGAAAATCAATTTGCATATGTAAATGTGCAATTCTAAAAGATTGGCTGTTTGATAACGGGCTGATAAGTTCGCATTGGATCTTTGTAAGTGTATCTGTGAAAAACCAGAACAAACGCCCTACCAACGAATGGATGAGCAGATTGTTAGGAAATTCACAGAGAACAAACGTACGTACATTTTGGGACGCTTTAGTCGCGTCGTAAGAGTAGGAAGACGCTGGTGGCGTCACCTAATGATAAGTAGGTATCATTGATTACAGTACTTTTTTGATTTCCATCCTCCCTACACCACGCTGACGACGGGATTAGAGCGTCCCGAAAGCTACGTACGATTGTTGTCTGTGAGCTTCCTAATAGCTTATTCATCCGTTCGTTGGTAGGGCGTTTGTTTTGGTTTTTTACAGACACACAAATGGCGGGAAGAAGTCTTGGAAAGATCAAATTGAAATGTGTAATTCCATGGAAAATAGGACTGCTAGTGATGGGAACGTAACTTTAGGACGAGATGAGATAGGAGAAAAGCTGTGCTACGAAACTATTACAAACGCCTTTTACTTATGTATATGTGTTTTTTCCTTAAAAGGGAGGCAGATCGACAAAGATTGCGAAAACCAATTGACAGAGCATCGTAAGATGCTCTTTTCGGATTATCGTTTGGAACCGGAATTGGTGCTTTCCTGCTCATCGGATATTGAAAAGTTTTGTCAAGATGTTATGGCTGATGGTAGCAAAGTGCTTCATTGTCTGATGAAAGTGGTGCAGACGAGATTCAAGGAAATGCAGCCATCCTGTTACCAGTCGGTAAGAGCGCCATCGACGTTGTTGGTCGTTTTGCTTGTTCGTTGACGGCAGTTGTTGCTCAGGTAGCCAAAGCGGTCAAAGTGGCCGACATATCCAGAAATTACAAGGTCGATTCGGTTCTGTACAATGATTGCCGCGCCATAATCGAGGGTCCATGTCGTTCGGAGGTCACCTCGGAGACACAGTATACATCGGTGTCTATTTATGTCCTATATAGCAGGTTTCAAATTATAGAATGTTATCCTGTTTGATGAGCCACTTAGACACTCCTGAATTGCCTGAGGAGTGCGAGAATCGTCTGCTTGAAGTACAGTTTTTCTTAGCGCGGGATTTCACGTTCGTTCATTGATCTACTCGGCTGACGTACGTTCATTCATCAATTCATCACTTGTAGATTGGATAGTCAGTTGTACGACGCTTGCCACTCTGACGCGGTGCAGAAGTGTTCAGCTATGGAAAACTGGGCTCAACAGGGAGCTCGTTCAGGCGCACCTGCAGGCCCGGATCCCGGCCAACTTGTACTTATTTGCCTCTATAGGCACGCCTACGTTGATGACAGTCGTAATCAGGTAGCAGCAGCATATACACATATGCGGCATTGCCGATTGGGCACAGTTATATCAGTGACCATTTTTGACAGCTAAGTCCAAAGTGTACTGCCGAGGTACGCCGAGTAATGAGGGAACGAGCTATCAGTGTCCGCTTAATGCCTGCCATAGCGGAAGCGTGTTTCGCTGATCTGTCGGATAAGTGCTCACAAAAAACTGCCGTCGGAGAGGTGGCCACTTCGCTATGCAATGTGATGGAATGTTTTGTTTACTTTTTCCTTCCTTTTTAGGAGCTGATGTGTCTACAAGAAAAGTATCAAGAATTGGAGCCAACTTGTCAAGATGCCGTTCAACGATTCACCATGCTCCAATCACGTGACTATCGTTTAAACCAAGCCTTAACCAAGGCATGCCGCGCCGTCATTAAGACCTATTGCCAAGTATTCATCCCATATTTGGCTATTCTCTTTTGAGCATATTTTCTTTCACAGAGCTTCGCTCAGGAAGAGTTGGACAATGGCGACATGTTAGACTGCCTTCTGCAGCATAAGGGTGCCCCTGAAATGACGCACAAATGTCGTGCCTACGTAGCTCATACCGAGTTGGTAATAATTGCCATGCTTTTATCGTTGGCCGTCAAAGTAGCAACTTAAAAAACGTAGATAAGCATGAAGGACTTCCGGTTCACGTTCAAATTTCGTCAAGCCTGCCGCAGCGACGTTGAGCAGCACTGCTTGGCCAAGTCGCCTAATGATAAGTAGGTATCATTGATTACAGTAATCTTTTTGACTTCCATCCTTTTTTTTTCAGAGCCAGCATTGTACGCTGCCTGAGCGAGATTATGATCGTGCATCTAATGCTGGGCGAAGGACCCGAATTGAAAAAGGAATGCCGCAAGCAGCTGCGGGCTGAATATTTTAAAATGGAAACGGTAGGCGCCTTAAGGCGGCAACATTTGGGCCGGGCGGACAGCGTGCACAGCTTCGTTCTAATTGCAAAGTTTCATTTGAACAGGCGGATCAGTTTCTCGACCCCGACATGATGCAAGTATGCAAAGCGGACATAAGCAAGCACGGCTGCCACTCGTTCTCGACCAATCTGCTCGTGGAGGAATGTCTTAAAGGACACAAGAACGATTTGGAACCGTTGTGCAGAAAGTACATCTTTCGAAAGGAGGTGGCTTTTCCATTCGGTCGTTGCTGTTGCCTTTTCCAACTTTGCGTTGAACTTAGAAACTCGAATTTGCCGACAACACTTTCGACTTTATGCTACAAAAGGTGTGCGCCTTCGAGATCCACCAACTGTGCGCCAACGTGGATAAGGAGCACGTTTTTCGGTGCCTTAAAAGCCACAAGGATGAGCCAAGCATTTCTGGAGAATGCGCTCGTCTTATCGACCAAAGGCAACACGAGCAAGCAAGCGGTAAGCGGCGGTCGAACAAGCTTACGGAAGGTTCACTTCCATTTCGTCTTCAGATGTTCGTCTACAACCGGTCTTGTTCACTGCATGTTCAAATGAGATTCAGCGACTTTGCCAACATGAATATTCGGCTCTTAAGAGTCAACCCGATGACGACGCTCACGGCAGAGTGTTGAGTTGCCTTCGGCGATGGATAACGGAAAAGAATGAGGTAACAATTTAGTTACAGTAACACTTACTGTACTTGAAAATCCTTTAGGTGGCCATCTCAGATCAATGCAAGCGAGAAGTGAAGCAAGTGATCTTTGCCACCGAGGTCGATCCTACGTTGGACATTCCTTTTCACACGTCTTGCAAAGCGGAAATAGACCGTCTATGCTCGGAAAGTTATTTGATGAACAAAGGTGGTCACAGGGGTATTCTGGAATGCATGAAGGCGCGCTATATGGAAAATCGGATCGTCGACGCCGGCTGCAAGCAGGTGAACATCGAATAACGCCCTCGTAGTGTTATTGAAAGTATGCGTGCCTTCTTCCTTTTCAGGAATTGGTCAGAATAATGAAAGAGGAGCTGGCGGACATCCACCTGGACGTTATGCTTTACCAAGCTTGCGTTATGGACATCAAACACTACTGCAACGACGTGACGCCCGGCGACGGCAAAGGTTCATTTCCTTTTAAGGCTATCAACAATGATGACGTGTAGAATTTTTTTTAAAGTTCTGGTTTGCTTATTGTCCGCAGCGCAAAGCAGCAATGTCCACTTGTCGGATGAGTGTCGTTCGAAGCTCAGTGACCGAAAGACGCTTTGGGGGAAAGCGACACGAGTACATCACTGATCGTTGATATCCATTGATGTATGCAAATTTTTGTTTAGGAGCGCAGAGATATGAAACCACCGGAGAATGTAGTTGAATTTGCTCAATTTGTCGCCGGCTCACCGGCACGTACATCCATAATGTCCATTGTCTTGTTGGTATTGCTCTGCTTCTTTATATGCGGTATCTGCTGCGGACGAGCTTCAAGACGCTTGAAGCGCGAAATGAAAAATCGGTAACCAACAACAAAGGAGCGACAGTTCAACAATTGGTCCTTCGGTGTTCCCGCGTTTTCTATTTCTTTCACTTTGATTCATCTTTTTTTTGTTGTCCATATTTTTAAATCGAACGCCCTCTCTCATGTTTCACGTGTTTTTGAACGTCTTTTACAGTCGTCTGTTTCACGATTCTGACGTTTCAACTCGTGCGCACACTCTGCTACTTTTTCATTTGCTCCCGTGCGGTCGTGACGTTTGATCCTATTCGACGCGTTTATTACTGCTTGACACTTTCGGTGGGCATTCACTCGGCTGTGCATCTTCGCAAGAGCCAACCAGAGCTCGTCTCCTTTGCATGCGAAGGAAGTAAAACTGATGTTGTTCGTGGCAACCTATCAAATAAAGAATAATCATAAAATGGTAGTACACCTTTAGCACAATAAATATGTAAATGTAAGCAGTCGCTGTTCTATCCACCGTTGGTGGAATTGCTTGGACTGCATCGTTAATATGACCTCCGGAAATCCGGAATACTGTAATGTTCCGGTTGGAAAGGAGGTGTAAAATGACGCAAACAGAAACAATTTGTTACCACCACGACATCTTACCTGAACGAACTGTTCCGCTTTTCAAATGTTCTTCTTCTTCTTCTTCTTCCTGCTCTCCGGCGTTTGGATAGGAATGGGTGCGCGGTCCCTATTTGCTAGCTATTAGAAACAACAAAATTGCCAAGCGGCGTAAAATAAAGCTTGTACTAATCACTTTGGCGAGGATTAAAAGTGCAATACTTAATTGGCAACAAAGCAACGCCCAATGCGTCACCAACGGACGAGCAGGCTTGATAAGTACAGTATGACAAGAGAAATGCAGGTACACTGCGTTGATTCGCCATTTTGACAAGCTAATCGAAGCCCGCTCGTTTTTTTTTCAGCTTCACTGTGCCTCCACTAGCGTTTCCGGCGGCGCTGACGACGTCTCACTGGTTTGACCTACCGAAAACGTTTGAACAACGCTGCACTGATGCAGATCGTTGCTGAGAGGGCGAGTACGCTGACTTACGCCAGCAATGGCGAGTAAGTACATATCCGGATGCCAACAAATCGCCGTTACGCGATAGCCTGTTGGCATTTCGAAAACGCTGGTTCCTTAAAAAAGCAAAGTGTGACCTTTTTTTGAAAAAATAATTAAAAGTAAATATCAGAATTAAAAATAGCGTTGTTTGCCGGCTACGCCAGTTCACTTCTTTCAATTGACATAAACGAAGAATATAGAACACACCAGGAAACTCAATGCCCATGATTGGCGCGCGCATACGCAGTGCGAACCTGCTTATCTTTTAGGTTCTACAGTAGGCCTAGGTAAATTTTGAAAATGTAATTTTTTTAACGATACTTTTGAATTTCACTTGTTCGTATGAGCAAGAAAGGTAGTCCTGAAGGCTAAAGTTCCATTGTACTTAAAAAATAAACGACTAAAGCTGGTAGAGCGCAGCTGCGCAATCGTCGGACTTTGACGCACCCACAATGTAGAATTAAGGAATGCGCTTGCCTGATTCAACATGCGTGACGTCTATTTTCATAGTATCCGTATAGGAGGCAATCACTTTCCCGTCATGGCTGAAACTGACACCGTCGATTTGATCTTTAAACCTTAAAACGTTTTAAATTAAGCAAAGCGTCAATGCTGCTTTTTTTTGGAAGCTAACAGCATACCAGCATAACGTTTTTGTGCATATTATATGGTTGGCATCCCATATTCCGACAACACCGTCCGCTCCGGCTGTGGCGAACGTTCGACCGGAATGGTCAAAGTCCACGCAGTTAATGGCACCGCAATGACCCAGCATAGTTGAGGCTTTCACCATTTTTGGCCACCTTTAAAAAATAAGCTGAACATAGTGAAGAGTTAGGTAAGCACTTGTTCAAAATCACTTGTATATTATGACTTCACCAACACCGTTGGTGCACAAAAGAACGACTGCCCGTTTGTTCCAAGAGATCGAAGTTAGCTCATCGCATATGTGTTGTCTTGGCAATGTTGCCCAGTTTCGTGCATCGAAGAAGCTGGCAAAATTGTCCTTTCCTCCAACTCCAAGTATGGTACCGTCCGGTGTCCAATTGATGCATGCATTTTCGCCTTCCGTTCGCAACAGAGCCACCCACTTTTGAGCACGCGTATCCAAAACGCGAATCGTTTTGTCCAAACTGCACGTGGCCACAATGTTTGGATGGAAAGGATGCCAACGTAGGTCGGTGACGTTCTTTAAATGGCCGCGGCAAGTTTCGAAAAGCATCTGGCCAAACAAGGCGGCAATTAGGGGCAGCGGCGCCAAAGGAGGCAAAATAAAAGGCTCACCAGCTTTTGTTCGCCAAAATTGAATACCTTAACGACACCGCTCGAAAAGCCGGCAGCCAAATGGCATCCGGTCCGATTCCAACGCATGCACAGCAGTTCGGACTCGTCCACTTCAAGCGGTGGCACGAGCGTACGATGGGCGAACACTTTTTGCGTATCCGATAAACCCTTGTCATCATTATTTGGCGAAAGACGTATGAGCGGCATTGATCTCAACAAAAAGGAAAAAATTAAATTTTTAATCGCAGATCGTTGTCACAACGATGGGTGATACAAATGACAACTAAATCCTTATTGTCTACTCGGCAAAAAGCTAAAAATCAGCTACAAGGCAAAACACTGTCTGTTAGAAGGAACTTCGATGAATTAATGCAATTTACGTCAAGCAACACAAAGCGGTTAAGCTTTTCTGGGTACTTTTCAGAGATCCACGAAAATCTACAGTATTTTCAATTCACAGGTACAATGGACGATGTTGCCGGCTAGCAGGAAAAAGCATCGTTGGTTCAAGTCAAAGCTTAAACCTTAATGATGAAAATTAGCGAATAAATTAAACGGTACAAGTTGGGTTTACCAGTTTTTCAGCAATTGTTCCATGCTGCCCAAGCAGCGATTTCGTTATTGGTTTCCAGCTCCAATTCGCCCCATGCCTACTTGGATTAGGTTTCACTCAAGCGAATTGTATTGCAATAAACAGTTCGTTCGAAACATCTATGCTCATCAAGTCTTAATATCCATTTTGCTTCAGCGTTTTCTTGCCCATAAAACGCGGCTACAGTATGATAAAGAAAAGGGTAACGGCTTTATGGAACAAAAAGGAGCTTCCCATTTCTCCAAAACGCCATATCTTCTGGTTAAAGCTCGTGGGCAAATTATAGTTCAAGTTTACCGTAAGCTCTGGAGCGCAAGTGGCAGTTTGCAAGCTCTTGCCAAAGCGTATTGAAGTGCTGGCAGCAATCATTCGCTAATGCGCAATGGGTTTTTCTTTTGGACTCTCGTAAGGGCGGGACGACAAAAACAGTACATTTTGACTTGAGCTTACCTGTTAATCATTTAAGTTACGGTAGAGAGGAATAACTGACCGAGAATGGAAGGCGTTGAATTGGATATGGACTATTATTCCTTTATGAACATCAGGAAGGATGTAAGAAGACTTTAATTTGGAAATTTTTCCCAACCGCGATCGCACTTTATGCTTTAGGCTACGCCGGCGGAAATTGGTCAGGCTTTCCGCCGTTTGTCGCTTATTTACCATCCGGACCGCCATACGGATCCAGTTCTTAGGGCGAGATCGCAGGAACTTTTTGACAAAGTACGGAAGATGTACGAAGGTATGTGTACATGTTGGCACAAGCCATTCTAATCCCTCATAAACTTGAATTAGTAACTTTCCCGGGAAAGCAGACCTCCACACGAAGTCACTAATGTGAACTTTAACTTTTCTTTAAGTTCAATATTTTATTTAGCAGCTGGCCGTTTTGTCATTGGATAAACGTACATTACAAGTTGGCGAGTTAGTGACTTCCTACGGTAGCGAGAAGTATTTTCAAGGAGGCTACGCATTGTGGGATTTCGATTATTGGAATTCAAGCGTAGGATGCTTTATTTTATGCGTTCTTTATTTTCAGCTCAGTTATCCGTACGTACGCATGCAGGATTTGAGTTCGGACTTTTGGGAATGTCGGCTCCCTTGAACTCGGCTTTATTTGGGTAGTTGTTTGATACTTTTCGTAATAACTTAAAGCCTTGCTTACTTTAACACTTCTTTCCTATGGTTTGTTCATGTTGCTGTTATTTATCGTCTTCTTGATTTTCAGTTCTTATCGATCCGCATCGACGAGAAATTTATGACGCGGTAGGCGAGAAGGGTCTCGAATTGAGCGGATGGGAGATCATTGAACGAAGGCGCAGCCCCGAGGAAGTCGTCGCCGAGTATACAAGGCTTCAGAAGCTCTACGAACTGGACATGATGCAAGAGTCGACCAATCCAAAAGGCTCCTTCACGTTGCACACATCCATGAGTCATTTGTTCGACGGGGACCTCAGAAGTATATTGTACGTAAAATTGTGATAGCCCTTTTTCCACTATTGCTAAAACTTAAGACAACTTACTTTTCTGCCCATCTTATCTCATACGTAAAGTACAAATGTTACGACAATGTTTTCAAGCTGAAAAAGCTACCATCTCGGTCAGCACATGCTTCAAAATAATTAATAATCTTTCTTTGTGTGTAGCGTTTTGCCTTTTAGTTTCCCGCGCTGGCCTAGTCGAAAAAGGGCCAACTTTTTGTGTACTGTAGAATGCTTACCTGATTATTCTTTAACTCAATCTCTACGAGATATCCGCTACTTTTAGATAAAGTGCGAATGTTACGTACTCGTTTCCGAAGAATTATGCTTTTCTTAGTTCAGATTGCTCACTGATCAGTTTTAATGCTATCGTTTAATATTTAATTGAGCGATGACGTAACTGTAGTGTTGTTTTCCTTGCGTTCTCTGTCATTTAAGGATGTTTTTCGAAATTCCCAAAATGATTTACATTATTGTTTTTAGCGGTAACGCTCTGATTGTTATAAATGGAATGACTTTGGCTCAATCGGTTCAATTGCCTGTGAATTCAAAGAATCAATTTACGTTAGGGGGAAAGTTGGAATGCTTCAACGGAGTCGGCGAGGGTCTTCTGTCCCTAAAGTTCCATTCAGATTTGAGCAAGCGAATGCGTGGAGATGTAAAAAAAAGTTCAAAGCTGTGCGTCGGCTGATTGGACGTAGGATTTTTCGATGTTCAGGTAACGTTGGAATACAATGGAGAGGCGAGATGCGGTGCCAGATTATCACACATTTTCTTTGACGTACTGTAAGTTTCGTACTTTTTCTCCACTTCCTTTTAAGGTTGAATATTTTTTCAGCGTTGTCTCTGTCAACGTGAGCACGCCAACTTTCGTCTTCAATCCGTCTTATGATCTTTCGATCGGTAAAAGCAGTCTACCTCTTTAGCTTTACCTTTCGTATAACTTTTCCCCAACATATACTATTCATCATGTGGTATGCTTCTCAGCTAAACACTTAATAGCTATTTGCGATGACAATATTGAAGAACATCTCGCGCGCAAAGTTTTATTCAATCTGCCACTAACAGTCTGTTCTATTGGAGTTTTGAATATGTTGCTTATCTTATGACGTCGACGCTGTTTGGCGTTTGCAAAATAGTCATTTCGCTTTGGCATCCGTTAGGGATGTCGTATTGATAAAATGAAATGAATGCTTTTTAAGTTAGGCCAATATCCGGTATAGATTTTTGCGTAACACCTTTTCAGACTTTTCTCGACCTCTGGCGGCCAAATGCATTGGCGTTTTAACGATGAAATTCGGCAGTCAATGTTCCGTAACGACCAGTTTGAACTTTTCCACTTTGGGTAAAAACAATTTGATGATAGGTTGTTTGGTGGGTTTGTTCTTATGCGGCGAACGAGAAGGCAATGTTGCTTTTTTTCCCGCAGGTTGGTGTACCGTCGTCGATGCTGATGGCCGCGTATGTTCATCACTTTGGCTGTTCCGGTTCGAACTTGCAAACCAGCGTCAAGTTGGTCTTTCCGCACCAACCGTGCCCAAAAGCTTCGCCTACTCTTTTGCAGAATTGGGACAATGGGTGTCATTGCAGACTACATTTATCAAGGTCAAATCACCCAGTTTACCTCCGTTCAATATATGTTTCAAGTTTACTATCCATTGGGCGTATTCGTGAGAGTCAAGTAACTACATTTGTCTTTTCATCTTCTTCCTACTGTCCTGAGCATCATTTTGCCCCATGTACAGTAGCCTTGACGAATTATTCTTCCTCTTTGAGGTTGAGGCGAGGCAGACAAGTTTACGAAACGAATGTTTCCTTAGCCGAGCGGGAGTTTCCGGTCAAAGCCATCCTCACAGGCATGCTTATCTCCGTTTTCTGCCGCGGAATGTTCAACTACCTGTTGAAGCCGTTATTCCACAAAATCAAAGAGTAAATTAATCATTACAAAGCCTATCAATCATCGTCGCATAATTTGCAGCAAGTTGTCCAACGGCGAAGAGAATCCCGAAAGCGCTTACAGCAAGCAGAAGCGGGATTTCGAATTATCAGTGCGACCTCTTTCAATTTTACGCAAATCATTCTCTTTTTTTGTCGATTCGTTTGTAGGTGGCGCTAATGTCCCAAGAGGCAAAGCGTATGCAAGCTATGGAAGCGGAGCGACAAGGTCTTGTAATTACTGCGGCTTGGTACGGTTGCTTTCATTCAAACTCTACGTAAGCGCGTTAATGAATGGCGCGAGTAATCACACTTCCATTCATGCTCCTCTTTCAGCCCAGACAAGATTATCGACGTTACTTATGCGGTTCAATTGTTGGTACGAGACTCGAAGCTCATTGTCTTCGGTACGCAAAGCAAGGTAGTAGTTGCGTTATGGTGCGTTGCTTTTTCGCATGTCCAACTTGTTGAAGAGTATTCTTAATGGCTTCTTTGATCCGTGTCCCGGTCGGCAGAAGAAACTGAAGATCAATTACTTGTTTAGAGGAGTAACTCACGAGCACACTTTCGACGACAACGAACCCATCGTATTGCCCAAACGTGGTATATATACGCATATATGGTTTTTTGTCATTGCGTTATTTATTTTAAGCACATCTTTCGCCATTGGCGTCGGAAAGAAGCAGATAGCAATGCAAACGCGACTAGTTCAAATTGTAACGCTAAGAATAAACTGCACAAATCATAGTTGAATAGGTGACGTCGATCCTATGGCATTTTGCGGTAATTCGTTCTGCGCGCTTCCGCATTGCGGTTGTTTCTTGTTGCAAAAATGGTTGTCGCTCCTTCCTTATATAGAAAGGATTGTTATTAGTCGACATGTCTTCCTTTAATGGCGAAGATTGATAAGTCGAAAATTAGCGTTGTTTTAAAAAGGAAAGCAGCTTGTTGAATTGACCCTTTTCTACTGGGCCCCATTCAGCCACTTTTCTATTGCTATTCACAGTCTGCGCACCCATTACGGCAAAGCTACGAACATTGACGTAACGGGGCGGTAAGTAACTCAATCGATTGGCGGTCGTCGTCGTCGTCGTATGTGTATACAATTAAAATTAGTTTATTTGAATTTTCAGGTCGCCCTTCGCCTCTTTCTATTCGGCGGTTGAAACTGCACAAAGACGCTTGTGCAAATTATATGATCTTTGCGTTGTCGCTGCGAAGAGTGAAGTTAATGATTAAAATCTTTTTTTGGACTTGAACACTTTTGCGCTGCGTAGAAATGTGTCGTCTCTTAAGCGTTGCCTCACCTTAACTGAACAGCCGCTGTAAAGTGTACTTGAATTTCCAAATGACTGCAGAACAGCTTTAAACTCAGTGCCCCCATATTGAAGCAGTATAGCGCGAGCGGAACTGCAATCGGAATTCTGGAGTAGAATTATTCACGGAATGGATCCCGTCGATCACGTGACAACTTTCGGGTGGTGCACCGTCACCGGTCATCAGCGGTTGAACTTACATCAACGGGTGACGGTCCACCACCCGAAAGTTCTCACGTGATCGACGGGATCCATTCCGTGAATAAAATAATTCTATTTCATGAGGGTATATGGTATGTGCTCAATGGAATTGTGGAGATTCTAGTGTCGTCACGCTCAGGAGCTTCATCCTCAGAAACACTTCGTCTGCTTCATGTGTGCAGCTGCCGGTTTTGTCCGTCCTTGGAAGCGATAGTAACAATCGAAGTCTTAAGTAAATGAAGTAACAATATTGTTTGTGGCGTTTGCTACTCGCTGACAGTGGGAGCGGCAGTTTATCAATTTCACAAGAAACTTGCGCTTTTCGGAAAGTTGTAATGCTATTTAGGGCAATAAGGCAGTCCGTTTGATTGCGATGCTGTTTGCAAACACAATTTTCGTGACTTTTTATTCCGTCTCAATTCTGTTTGCCGTTTTTTGCTTCACTTTCCTTTCAGACGTTCGCGAAATACAGTAAGACACTTAACCTGTGCATCAAACTTTTCTCTGAAAGGAGGCGTATTTGCAACGCTCCCTTGTTTTTTCGTTTTCCCTATTCCCATATAAGATGGCAACGAATGCTTCAGTGAAGTATCGACACTTCATTCTCGAATCTGTGGCCGCTAAGGACGTTTCCGCTGTCGCTCGAATAGGAGAAGTTTACGCAAGAGTGGTGTGCGACCGAGGCTTCGACAAAGTAATTCTCAGTTTCTTTATCAGTTCCACTGAGCCTGTTTTACTTGATAACTGTCGGTTTCGCAAGAACATAAGTATCAGTTTGCTCCTCGTATTATTGCCCCCAAAAAGTTGCTCCGCGTGTTATAGCTGCGACTGAAGAAAACACTTCTGGAAATGATTCGACTTTTAAGTTTAAATTTCGTTTTAACAATAGCGATATCACGTTTGTATTAGTGTTAACTTTTACCAACGTCAACGCTACAGGCAGTGTATGAAATGTGGGCATTCTATAGAATGCGTAACGCTTTTAGGCAATGCATGAAGTGCCTGTGTTACAGTATACTTTGCTTAGGCATTGTATAGAATGCTAAATAATATTTAGCCAAAGTGTGAATCACATTTTGGCAGTGGAGACTTTTTTAATTAAGGTCTTGTCGCCTACGCTCCTGCGAACCTACAGTGGCGACACCTGCGTGGCAAAGTGTGCACTTTTCTCGCTACGTTGTGTCCGTGGTGTCCTTATATTTTGCCTTAGGCTTACGCTAGGGCACACCAGGATAGCCACCCAAGGTTCTGCGACCAAAGCACCCAGTTTTTCTCGCATCCTTGTCGGATATCCTGTTCTCCCCTAAGCCTAAGCCAAAATATAAGGAAAGTGTAGCTGGCAAAGTAGCAAAGAGACAACCCACTTTGTGCCGTAGGTGTCGCCACTGTAGCCTTGCAGGTATAAAGATGAAACGACTCGAATTAATACTTTGCCGGTTTGTCTTTTCGCATTGTACAGAATGCTCAGGAAATGTATGAAATATTAAGTGTTCCATATATTGCCTAAAGCTTTTCGGTACTCTGCAGAATGGCTGATTTCATACATTGCCTGCAACACCAATGGACGCTTTGAAGGCGATTTTGTAACTGGCGAAAGAGGCTTAAGTGAATTGCAGATGTTTTGCGTCTCTTCTGGTTCCATCATCAGCGGGATCATAAGAGCAGCTAATAAATTTCATTGATGTCACAATGTGATCTCTTAATGACAATGGTTTGCTTTGCAGAAAGCTTTTCGGATGCGGTTGCTTTTTACCACTGTAAAACAAGTATACTATACCGATGGTAGCCTATGCAAATTCCTATATTTTTTTTTAAAATTAGCTTATCGAGGCTGATATGCTCTTATTGCTACGGACGTAAACGTTTTTGTGATAATTGTGTTGTCTGCGCGGCCAAGTAATGTGTTTGACGTTATGTATGCATAAACTAAAATAATTGCCTTCTTTCTAACAGCTTTGTCTCCATTTACAATTATTTTCAGCGAGCTGCCTTTTTGTAAGTGCTTTTGATCAACGTAAATGTTCCCACCGAAGTCATCGGAAGGTTCAAAGCTTTCTGAATGGAATGTGACGTAAGTGGACAATTACTTTGCGCCCATTTCCTTGCACAGACAGGCTATTAATGTTGTTTTAAGAAATACGGATTTTGGACGACTTAATAACATTCCAAAAGCAGCTTCTGTGTATAGGGCCCACTTTGCTAAGTGTGCATGACATGCTCAGTTAACTTTTATCATTCGCACTTCATAATACTGTATATGTTTGAGGTTCGTTCACTTAATCAATTATGCGTTTATTCACTTGTGCATCACCGTCTCAGCTAAGGCGGAATTGATGCGATTACAGAATTTTCCTCCTCCCCGTTAGTGTGTCGTCTCGTCTGTTGTTAGTCGTACAACTTTCCTCTGCCACTGCTTTTTCACGTTCAACTGTTGCAATTGACGAACCTGTATGCAGCACATTTTGATACTTGCAGCAAAGTGCTACTTTCCGCCGAGCAAAGTGCAAACCATAGATACATTTCTGTTTGCCTTTCCCTTCTTTGGCTCTTCTCAGATTGACATATTGGAATGTAAACGCTCCAATAATTTATTTATTATAACGTTCCATTTTGTGTTTCATATCTGCAAGCTGCGGTTGATATTAAATCAGTTCGTTGCTTGGACAAGGGCGAAAGCTTATTTTTAACTTAAGCTATTTACTCAGCGTATATCTTTAATAATAATAATAATAATAATAAACATATTTGTGTAATTTCTTCCTTTCTTCTGGATGAAAGAAGACTATTGCAGCCAATTCAACAAGCTGCATATGCACTTGCTTTATTGAGAAGAAACCAGTTTGTTAGAAGACCATCATTTGGTCTAAAGCGACCTTAGTGAAGGCAGCAACGAATATTGAAAGCAGCAGAATCGTCTGTGCACCCACATGGACGCTTACACACGGTATGCTTGCTTGGAAGGCTGTACATAACGTTATTATTGACCGCCCACCTTAGAGGCAATCTTCGCAGTAAGTATGAAGCAAGCGACAGCTATTCCAATGAACGACTGTGCGACACGTAGTGTAGTCAGCAATCGTTTTTTATGGACCGACAATGACGAAGACGATGACGACGCTGCGTTGCGATCCAGTTCAAGCGGCAGTAGCATTAATGGTGGAACAACAAAGCAAATCAGCATACCAACACTCCCTCCAAGAAACGATGTAATGCTTTCGAGATTTGAAACTCCCATAGCCAGAGCACCTATGAATGGAAGTAAATTTCCATTTTTGACCATATGGTACAACAATTCGCTTACCGACCAACAGACTGAGCAGAAGTCTCAGCAAAAATGTTAGCGGTAATTTTTTAACTTTTTTGCTCCATCCTTGTAAGGTTACATTCCATAGTTCTTCAAGTATGTCGATAACAGCGAGCAGGTTGAACGGATATGACGCCATAACGGCGAATATCATAATGCCTATCACTGCTATCTGAATCC
Organism: Trichuris suis; assembly: GCA_000797535.1. Taxonomy (NCBI): domain Eukaryota; kingdom Metazoa; phylum Nematoda; class Enoplea; order Trichinellida; family Trichuridae; genus Trichuris; species Trichuris suis. The sequence continues at coordinate 950,106 of KN538376.1, read as the reverse complement.
TAAAGTTACCATAGCAAACAGCATATCTATGCTTATCATGCATTAAGGTAAGAAACTGTTACTAACCATTGATGGGTAATAAGTTGGTCGGATAGTAGAACACTTTCAGGTGATCGCCCCCTGAGGGCAACAAAACCCACTGATCCAATGGTGACAAACACTGGTGCAATAGTTAGCATACTTAGTGGTACCACACCCATTGGCGAAGCGAGCTTGCGCGGTTGATGCATTCGATTTCTTAATGGCAATATCTGAAAAGTTTAAACTAATAAACCAAACAACAACGATAAGCTCGTCATCTCACCAGCGTTTGGGCTTCAAAGGCAAAAATAATGGCTCCTAACGTTTGGAATAGCGTAGCAAAGTTTGCGTGTCCACTTTGGCGTAGTAATTGAAGATCTGCTTTCGAAGCAGCTTCTTGAAGAACAACAACAATAACAACGGCTACAAGAGCATTGGCCAGCAACGCCATTCTGGCCAACGTGGTCAAGTTGCTAATCGTTCCAACAATACATACGCACGGTAGAACGATCAAATGACAATAGGACGTTTCCGGGCAAAAAGTGCAGTTGGCCATCTTGGCTAACTGAAATTATTCAATTTTGAAAAAAAAGGCCGCCCGCTTGGCGGTGTCACTTTCAAACTTACGAACGCAGTATGGGTGGTCATGAATTTCACTTGAAAACAGCATGTGCCTATTTGGAATGCTGCAACTGCATAGTTCACTATGCGGCTATAAGAAAAGCATGGTTGTATGCGTGCTCCACTTGTTGGGATGTCTTTTGTGTTAACTTTATTCGTTGGCAGATTGTCTCTCGATAAAATGTTGTCTTCTTCAGGGCGCAACCGCAAAGATGACCGTATGTTGTCGGTGGTGCCTCTTTGCCGCCTCTAATTTCTTCCAGATAACTATTTGACAAGCAGCAGCAGACCTTGAACGTACGCTTGGCATATGTAGTCGCTTGCTTTCGCTATCATCATCATTGTGCAAGTGCTCCAAATGGCTGATGCAAGCGTTAGCAGCAAACCCGGCTGAAAGTGTGACGTCATTTTGAAGAGGTACGCTCATGGGCGCTTTGCTTACCAGAAATCCAGTTTTTTGATAAAGAGCCGGAAAGGTAAATATGACAGGTCCTAACATGGAACGTACAAGGGCTGCTGTTGCCCTGCACTGCCTAAAGAGCCAATAGTTAAGCATGCCGCCTTCATTCCTGTATTTGCCTTGTTCCTTTAAAGTTAAATATGGAGATGTGCACCTACGAAAGGTCGCCGCGTTCGTACGGGACTAAAGTATGCTGTTCCATTGCGTTTTGAGCCTCTTGGGGCGAGTAGGAGCCAGTGAAGCTCACCATCTTCCCTTCTACGGCAGCGACACAGTAAGCTGAAACAAACAAGCTACATTTAATTGATACTGATTGAAAAGCCACGCAACGTTTTATTATCATTATTTTATCTCTTTTACAACTATTTGCGACACTGAGTGTCCGTATTTTAAACAGAGTGACCAAAAAGGGAGCTGCAGAGGCTGTCTGTCTATCTGCTGGCAGTGGGCGCTTCCTAATAGTCTCACAACAAGGTAGGACACAGTTTCTCTCTTCTAGCTGTGCACACACGCGTCTGGCTATACTTTTTAAAAGTACACATGGAAAAGTTGATGAAGTGTCCTAGTCAGAAGTTCCACTATTTTCCAGGTCGACTGACGCGCCGAGCAGACGAAGACGTCCAGCAAAGTCATACCATGCAACTACTTGACTTTTTTGTTCAAGCAGCAATGCACGTTGTCTCCTGCGTGGGGAAAAAGGCTTAAGTTGGGTTGCTCATAAAAGTGTGTATATCGCCCATTCAGCGAATGACTAAGCCGACTGCATACTGTTTAAATGTTTCTTGTTTATTTATTTATTTAATTACTTATTTAGCATTACTAATTTGAATACTGACGTCACGTGTGAATATGTGACGAATCTCTGAAACCGCGTTGGCGGCAAATGAATTGACGTTGATTTAGGCGTCCTCTTTTGGAGTGGTTTGAATATGTTCCTGCCGCTTATGGACGCCTAAGCCAAGGATTGGCTACGTGCCAACCACCCACGGAGGCGTGCCATAATCAGCGCTTTCTTTTGACGTTCTGTTAGGCGTGTAAACAAACGTATGCAAATTTTGTTCGAATAATAATTACGCCCTTTTTCCTTCAGCCAACTTTTTCCAAGCAAAGCAATTTTTTAGTACAAAACTCTCTTCCTGTTCGTTTGAACTCGGAACAAATGTTCGAACTGTTTTAAGTTCGAAAATTCCGTACATGTTGCCGCCATGGGCGCCCATAGTCATTTGCTATTTAATATGATACTTTTCTGTTTGTTATTGTTGTTTTTTCTTTTCGCCGTTCGGCACACAGTGACGTTGGCCGCCAGTTTGCGTTTTGTTGCCACAACCGTTCAAGCGTAGCATTTTTCGCTGACTGCCATGCAAGGACAGAAATGGCGGCGCGCACTTCGCCGTCCGCACGTATAGTAGCCGTTGGTCAGCCGTTTGCTTCATTTGCATAATTTCTATTCACTCTTTAAATCGGTGCATTGTTTTGAAATTTAAGCTTAAAATCTTTTAGGAATGTTGTCCAACGCTCAGCGCGCACCAAGGCAGGCCGAGACGTTGTTGCTTTAGCGCGCCGTGTTCCTCTCCGCACATTTGCATACCTTATTTTGTGTGTTCAATTGTTTTTGTTAATTTTTTATTTCAGCATCCTACAGCAGCGTTCGTCCTAACGTTGGCGAACAGTTTCGTTGCTGAAGGTCGCGCTAATCGCGGATGCAGTTGGTTTGAATGACTTTTACTCCTCCTCACTGTGCAGCATAATTCAAAAGTATTGATGTATGACTTTTCCCATGAATTAATTGTGTACTACTTACTCTCTGTCGTTGTAACGATGGAAATGCCAGTTGGTAATGATTCATTGTAAGCACTTATTTTTCACTTTGCCCGTGACATCTCAGTGCAACGCGCTCCCATATAGTAGTGAGTTATGACTTGGCGGACGTTGACAAATGTATGCTGTCGATTCCAAGCTGACGCGGGTAAAACCGGTTGTGTCCTCTCTCTTTCGCGCCCATTTCGTTTAGTGCCAAGGAAGGTAAGTAGCTGTCTGTTGTGTTTCAATGAAATTAATTTATTCGACGTTGTCGTCCATTGCCTACGCTGCATTGGCGGCTGTCCGCTGCAAGCCGTGCAAAAAGTGAAAAAATAACTTCAATATCTTCTTGAAGCTCTCTTCTAACTTAGCTCTCTCCAAACTTGGATATAGATTAAACAAATACACTTCTGTATCATGGAATTAATAACCATCAACCATGTCGCGTTATCTGTGCCGCCAAATTTGACCGCTGACGACGGGTGGAGACGGACACCCGAAAGCTCCGGTGTCAGTAAAAAAAAGTTTTCCACAAAGGGCCTACCGAAAGGAAACGGCATTTGTCGTCACCTACAGTTGGGTTAACACTTGATGTTTTCCCTCCCTTTGCCTGCTGCTTTGTTCCCATCGTCAATCTACTGTATGATATTGTTTCAGGTGATGTTGAAGTATTTTGTACGCAAAAAAACAAACATAATGAAGATACAACGGGCAGCGGCGGTTGTCGAAAATATTGACTAAAACAAAGCCAAGACAAAAACCACTCAGAGCTGCCTCGGTCTCTTATTGTTTCCCCGAAGGAAAGCAACGACATGGACGTGTAATGCATGTGCATCTTTATTCTTGGATTGCGTTAATGTCTACTACATGCTTTTCCTCTCGAGAATTTACTCGTTAATTTTTCAACAACGCATCTCCAATGTGTCCACCTTTGTTACATCGTTTGCTTGTCTCTTTACTTATTAATGATTTAATTTAGTCAAATTGGTGAGCAGTTACCTGAATTTCACTTTTTTACAGTAAGACTACCTCATCCGTGCTGATAAGTAGGATTTATTCTCTTTTTCGTTATTTTTCGCCCTTTAATTTGTTTAATATTATTAAGCTTGCAACACTGACCGGTAGTTGAAAACTTCATCTGTCGTTCAGTAAAGGATCTTTTTCTTCATAATTCAACAGCGATGGCGGCCAGCGCGCGTTCGTCCCTTTCTTCCGTCATCACTACAGACTGGAATGCCTTTGATACGTGTACATGTAACTCGTCTTCTCGTTTCTCCAAGTTGAAAGCGGCGATTGAAATGAGTGAAACAATTTTCTCTTTTATGGACACATACTACTGATCATGCGCGCGTATCAAGCTGCGAATTAAGGAATTGTTTGCTTAAAGCCGCGTAGCCATCGGCAATCAGCAAGCCGTTGTGAAGACAAGATGCCTTTTAAGGAGGCAACGGATTTTCCATTCAAGTCTTCTTTCCACGGTTTTTATCCTTTTTGACAAACGGTACACTGTTTACCAAAAATGGGAGAAAGACGTGAACGAACAGTTATGATGCGCTCACGTCCTTCCAATATCTGCCCTCCTTAAAGTCCCTAAAGCAAGGAATCAGACCAAAAAAGTAGCGAAACGAAAATGTATGGAAAATATTATAGCTACTGTAGGACAAAATATGCAAATTTAAAACGTGCGCTTTCACGACTATTCACTACGCCTTGAATGGCAAGTGGGATGAAAGTCCATTTTTTCGAACAGCTCAACTCGGCAGCTTTGCAAAATTTATTAAAAGCGTTCTCAAGGCGACAAATGCATGGAGATCGTAGGCCCGTAATGTTCAAATAATTTACAAAGAAGCTGAAGATGCATAGGTTTTTTATATTTTCACAATCCGTACTTAATCGTTTTCTGAGGTGACTGTTACTTTTAGGTCGCCCTTAGTTTTACTTTGCAGATCTGTAATCCTAATGGACGCAAGCAACGAAATACACATTAGTATGAGAACGAAACTAACATTAATAGATTTCTTAGCTTCTAAACCACTCACAAGAAGGACAGGTTTACTTCCGTTCTCGAAGCATACCTATCAACCGCCTCAGAGTTTTGTGTTCTTCTTATTGGAGCACATACGAATTCAAACAGTCATATAGAAAGTAGTGACACTACATCAGCTCGTAGCAGAAAGAATCTAATGTTGACGAGGCAGCGGAAGAAAGGAAGTTACCTTTGCTTTGTTAAGCGTTGTGTTGAGGTTGGTAAAAACTTCTTGGGGCACACAAATCATTTTTGATGCGTGAAGACTTTCTACGTCATTTCCCGCCAATTATTGGAATTGCAGTTTAAACAGTTTTGTGCCCCACGGTTGGGTTAAGTTAGAGCGCACTTCCGCTCTGATTGACGTGCTCAGTAAGGGAGCGGGCGACATCCCGCGCGCCTATTGCGTGCATTATATATGAGTCAAATAGTTTTTTATTTTTCTATTTGCTCATTACTTCAACAAGTATAGGCACATCGTTTTTTTGTTGGCGCAAAATCGTCACGAGGCACCCACGGCGAGCTTTACCCTCATTGTGAATGCAACAGGCAACCGATTAAGTATGGCCAAATTTGGCCAAAGCCTGCGCTGGCGGGTAGCGTCGTTTTTTGTTGTCTCTTCATCGCCGTGTGGTTCGGTCGACTTTTCGACGACTGGAAAAATTATTCATTTTTCAACGAGCCTAAGAGAACAGTGTACAACAGCGTCGAGATGAAAATCGTTAATGAGTATTCCGCCAACGGAACGTTTCGTCAAAACATTTGCAAGCAATCACTGCTGATTGACCATTATGATAACGTTCAGACACCGCCGACCAGCAGCCAAAGGCGCACGTCGTCGGCCTTCCGTGAAGACCATAGTTGGCTACACTCCTGTCTGATTGTTGGATGCACCCATTGGTGGTATGCGCCCCTTCGAGTGGCCAAAATTTTAAATAACGAAAAAAACCGATGCTGCCACTTCTTGTCCCGCCAAACCTACTTCAATTGGCCGCTGAAGCGATAGCTCTGCGCTTTAGTAAGCATCCCAATGTCCAAATACGGAAATGTGCTGTGCATCTCAAATTCTCTCTCTTTCCCTCTTTTTTTACCTAATAAGTTATCTTTCTTTAGGTTTGGCGCGTTCCAAAAAGGACAATCTCTCTTGTCAGGCGTACTTCCATCGCGCGTGATTGGCTTTATATGGTGACTATGACAGAACGTTGGCGACCAACTGCTTTTGGAGTATTTGGTAATTTCTGTACAATCAGACTTCCCGTTATGATTTTAAGGCGAAGGTATGCTTCTCTTTCAAGACATGTGTATATATGCATGTATGCATCTACAAGTCCAAGGCACAACTCCATACGCGACTTTATGCATATTTACGATGAAGTGTGAAGCTGTGTCTTGGACGGACGTGCGGTAGATCGATTGGTGAAGCTTGTGTGTATGTGACGAGCAAAGGTGGGGAGCCTCTACGTGTCAGCAGCAGGTGGAGAACAGTCGCGGCTTTAGTGTCCGTCTTTTGGTGCTTTTCCCTTAGCCGAACGACCAACAGATGGTACAAGCGCGCGCGCGCTCTCTCCCGCGCAAAGTGGCATAGCGTAGGCCGTTTGCATATATGATTTTGTGCCGTCACGCTGAGGGCTGTTGTTGGGTCGCGCAAACAAGCGGGACACAGTCCCACCAGTCACGATGGGTCCGAACTATTCAGCCGGCGACTCATCCGGTGAGCAAATGCCCTTCGCGCAGAACATGTGCTCCTCGCGCGACCTTTGCCTTCTGAAGTAGTTTATTTTGGAATATGCGGAAATCAAGCAGCTGCTTGCCAACGACGCGTCCCGTCGGTAAGTGCAAACTTTTGTCAACTCTCTTCAACGCTTATGACCCTGCGGTGGGGTGGTCCCTCCGTTGGCGTTCACCTTTGACCAGAAAGCCTATATTTGAATGGCAGTCGTTGCGCTGCTGAAATTTTGTTCGCAATGTCGCTTGTTTCGTTCGCGTTTGCTCAAATTTGCCCAAAGCAATTTCATTGCCTTTATTTAGCCATGTCGTCTAACTTTTGTATATTCAAATTTGCCCATGGCAGTAGCGCACTGCCGCCCAGCTAAGCAAGTGTCGATCAAAGCTTGACAACTCACAGGTAATGCAATGGGTGGCATTGCACGTTTGTTGAAAAAATGATGCAGCGTTGTCTCTCCCAGTAATGACTCATGATCATTGCCGTATAAGGCTTGATAGCGCATCATGCGCGGAAAAGGCGAAGCAACACGACGTTTTCTTTCGTTCGCCAACTTTGTGCCAACAAGTCGTGCAAGAGCAACAGTAGCAGCGGTCAGGTGACCACAATATAAAAATCATTGGTTCAATGCAATACAGCATTGTCGTGTTGAGTCATTGTTTACCGTCACCACTGCCAGCGACGCTCTCTTGGGAGGGGCTGTTTACACCCTCATCAATGGCGGGACTCTGGTAATGGAAAACACTTGTAGGCAGTCAGCCTATCCGGCGGCAATGAACTCTGAACGTCATAAAATGCGCACCTTATTTAGAATTACTCCATGTCAGTGTTTTTTGCACAGTACCGAACTATCCTAAGCATATTGCATAGTCATTAGTTGCCTTCAAATACAGTGACCGTTTTACGTGAAACCAAGTCGTATTGCTCAATCTTTAAAACGTGACACACCTTAGAGAAGGTTTTACGAAGTCTAAAACTTTCAACTGCTTGCCGTGCATTTATGCATCAACATTCAACTTTTTCCATAAATGCTTTTCAGTGACGTCACACCTTCATGATAGCCTTATTTGCCTGCTAAGCAGACTTGTTGGAAGTTAAGTTCATTCACGTTACTTTGCTCTAAGGGGAACAATGTGGTGAGACGGTGATGTTACTTTCCCTCAATTGAATTACGCTGGTGCATTTTGGAAAGATTCGGTTACCGTTACAGTATATGAGCATTGCGAGGCAAAAGTTGAGAGAGCTTCTGATGAGAGCGCATCATGCGAACATCTTTAAGTGTTCCCCAAATGGTTCAGCTCAGGTCGTCATCATCATCGTCGTGGTCGTCGTCATCGTCGTTGTCGCTGGACAAAAAGGCACACTTTCTAAAGCATAGGCAAAAGTCGATAAGCCTGTGTTCAACAGATTAGTAATAATACGATAATGAATAAATGATGAGCAACGCATGAGGAAGATGTATGACCGACGTCTTCGCCGCAGGACGACCGGCAGTTCAACGTTCCACTTGACTGCGGTCGCACCTCATCAAGCTATGCATCCATCCGAGACAGAGAGAACCATTTCTTCAATTTTCCTCCATTGCGCGTCAACGGACAATGCTTTAAGGTTGATGGCGGAAAATTGGCAGCAGCAATGTCGACAACGCCCAGGACGAGATGGCAACTTGCTTTCGCAGCTCATCGCGCCTATTAATGGAAAAGCCTGAATGTTCCCTTAGCTCCATGCATCAGTGAGAAAGATGTTTTTCAAATTGCCATTTTCTGTTTGCCCACAAATTAGCTTACGTTGTTGCCCAAGACGACGACAGCAGTAGCCTAAAAGTGATACCGCCGATGGGCGTTTAAGGCCTGATGCAAACGGCGGCAGCAGCAGCAGCAGCCAATTATGCAAAAGAAAGGGTGAGCATTTTTGGAAACAGCATAGCTCTCTCTCTTCTGTAGCTATGTTTCAACGTCCGTCAGACGGATGGCCTTTCAAATTAGTGTGCTGCGATGTTTCGCGTAGGGTGACACAGTAGATTCAGCTGTCTCAGGAGGCGCCGCTATTCGAGAACATTTTCAAAGGGTGGTCAAGCATACTGTACAAGGGAAAACAGCAACGGCGGCAATGCCTCCTTTGCTTGTTCGACCGGTGGTGGCATTTCAGAAGGAGGCGAAAATTGGTCAGTGGGCGCTGTGCGCGCGAGCGCTGGCAAGCCAACGCGAGCCTTGTTTACCCTCAATTCGTTGTCGATATGATGTATCCACTCGTTATTGTGCTCATGTTGCACCGCGGACGATCCGCAGGGACCTTCCCTGCCGATGGACAAAAGCCGTCTGCCCAGCGCAAACAATGTCCAATAGCGGCAACCGGTCAGCCTTTGGTGGGCAGCAAAGAAAAGTGATGTTGATTCTTCGCCCCCATTTTGATGGATATTTCATTCTGTGCAAAGAAAAGTGAGCCTGATATGGTGGTCAACTGTGTGAACGTCACCTTATACGTGGTGGCCAGTTGACATTTTCTTCGTTGTTCCTCTCAAGGGTGGTAGCCAACTCGTCTTCCGCTTCAACTCCTAAGAGAAAATTCGTAAGCCTGCGCGCGGTGAGTATACATATGTCTGCGTCACTTGTGCCTCCAACTTTTCCCTTCTTTGGCCCTCAAAAGTTTAAAAATTCACCTAAATGCCTCTACAGCTATTTTTTCTCTTCTTAAATTTGTTCGTATGGCAAAATCGCCATCCCTTAGTGCATCTGCTTTCCAATTAAGCAGGCGTATAGTCTTTGTCAGGTGTTGTTGTCAATGTTCCCATCTGAGGTGTACATTTAAGGTAACGTTATTTAAGGCTTCCACTCTCTTCTAGGAAAATATGTGTGTTAGCAGTAGTGATATCGGTAGCCTTTCAAGAGAGAGGAAGAAAGGGGAAACAAAGTGGAGATAGACAGCTGCTGCTTGCAAAGTACAAGGAAATAGGAGGAAATTTCTGCTCGTCATCTCAGTTGGAGTGCAAATCGCCTATGGATTATTGGCATTTTCCAGCCGACAAGGTCGTCGCTTGCCGGCGACGGCGGCGGCGCTTGTGCGCCGGCCGGAAACGACGGTAGCGCTTTGATCGTCCAATGCCTAGCCGGTGACGTCCATGTCCGGGCCAATCGGTTGCATCCGGCCAGTGCACCGCCTCTCCTTGGAGGTTCAGCTTAGCGAAGAAAGTGAGGGGAGGAAAAAATTAATTGCTTCGCTTCGGGTATACTCTCTTAAGCCGTCCAGCTGTTCTGGTAGCTCCTCTGTGAGGCGGTCGGGAAATTAGAGGCGCAGACGCGTAATGCAAAATTCATTTTGCCTGCAACAATTCGACCCTGAGCGAACGCAATTTACCCCATAATAATAAGAGAGAGAGAGAGAACAAGTCACTGGAGGTGGTGGTGATGCCACCAAGGACGTCGATCACCTTTGAAAGAGACAGTGAGGATCGAACAGAGCGATAATGTTATTCTCACTTCAGGTGATCATTGATCGCGCCTGCTCAACAACGCATAGCATAGCACATCTCTGTAGAAGTGGCCTACCTTTGATCCGTCTTCTTTTTCCTTTCATTAATTATGGGAAACTGAGTTGTAATCATTAGTCAGCTAAAGTCATCCTCCATCTCATCCACTGAACACAGTGAAGAGTGCATATGGAGTCAAATTACTAACACGCTGTGGGTGACCACTGCGGTCCATTCTCATTAAGGCTTAGCCAACGTTGCCACAACATAGTCAAAAGCGTTATTCTCTTTGGAAATGATCTTCTTAAGGGAACCGCTATGATGATGACAGGCAACTTGTCATTAGTATTGCCTCCTTTCTTGCTCACGTGACAGCCAGTAGCGTAGCTTTTGTAAGACCATAGAAAATACACAACAGGTCGAATAAGCGGCACGCTTTGATCCTGTTGTCTTTCAAGTCTGCTTGTTCAGCCAATCCTTTATTCTTGAATAGCGCATCAGTTGACGTTTGCATTTATGTCTCCTTGGCTGTTTGATCATTTCTAAGGCGTTCTTCTCTAAACTGCAATTGGCATTAATGCTGGCTGGTCATCTATTGCCGCCACTTCTTGGAACCGTCTTTTCTTTTGTTAAAGGCGATGAAAAGTCCATCTATGCGTCGGTAGGCTGAAAGTGCGCCCCCACCGTGTGGCGGAGGAGGGTCAACAATTGTACCACTTGCCAATAGTAGCATTTTAAAAGGTAAGATGAATGTTAGCCGCCTACTCTGTGAGCTCACTTCGTTTCCGCTTATATTGAATACATTATCTCTATCAAATAGCTTTGTTTGCAATTACGCGTCAACAGCATTGAACAGTTTAGTTGACAGACGCTAAATGAATCCAGCGCCTGTTGAATCCCATTGTACTCTTCGAGCTGCTCTCTTTAAGGGTGCGTCCCATTAGCAAAGGCTCTTTCTTAATCGTATGGCCAACTGAGCAATTTTCCTTCTGCTGAACGTGTTGTGCACATTCCTTTCCGCTGTGAAGCCTATAGGTCAGGTCGAAGTGGACAAAGTGAGCATGATCAGCTCAAAGTGGACAAGCTGTCAACGTTGGATAGTCAATTGCGTTGTCCGCCATCAGTGCTCAGTCGTTCACTGACTTTCATGACGTCATAAATAGATGAGATACACTACTTGAAGGCGGGTCGCTCTCTGTCTAAGCTTGGCACGCCCTGGCGCAAAACGTCGTTTTCTGGCTGTTTTCAGGAGGGCGACGACGCGCCTACAAACATGTTGCATTAATTTGCCATCGCGATGTGAGCAGACGAAGCTGCAACGTTTTTCAGCACACTTTTTTTGGTCCCTTTTCTGTTATGGACAACAGCATACCGCCGCACGCCTGCCCAAGTCAACGGACATGAGCCCTGTGAAGCAAAGAACGCGTTTGCTTGCGGCTATTGAATGCTTATTCAAAAGCTGGCATACTGTATAAATTTTTTCGCTGAACAAGAAAAAAAGATAAAGCCAAAGCAAAAAGTGAGAAATCGGGGACCACCCACGACGCGGGTTCCTCGGCAGACGCTAACGAACCCGCGTGTCACAGAGTACATGGGTGCCTTATCGGTTTCCAGTGGCATAGATCGGCTGCGAGATGACGACGCCGACGACAACGACGCTGTGCGCACACTTAAGAAACGCTAAAGATGCGTCACCATTTTTGAGCAATGTTTCAAGCCCGCCGCATCAGACGGCGCGCCGATACGCTGCGGCCAAGTTGCCGCGCCGTTCGCAAGTAGCGTTCACCGGCAATGGATGCTCCGTGCTACCTCCGTTACAGATTACTGTAGATTTGGATGCCACCACGGCGGATCACTTCATGGGTGGCTCTTGGTAGGCGGTCTCCGCTAGCTCAGAGCGCACTCGCCTGAGACCTTTCTGTCGTCATTGTTTTTTACCTAATTATCCCGGCGGACAGGTCATATACTGAATTGCTGTTGGATTGCTTGAACCGTGCTATGGTGTTAAGCTTTGCCTGATTAGTGTCACTGTCGCTCTCTCTCTCTCTCCTCCTCTCTATAGGCGCTTAAGCTACAATGGTGCTTTCACTGGCTAAAGTGGACTTTTAACTTTTGCTTAAAGCCTGGAAAGTATTACGCTAAGCATTGCGGGATGAAATTTGAACAATTTGACCTACAAGTCCTGTGTTGAGATGAGAGAACCATTTCATTGCGGTATATTGTCATATTTTTGAATATTGGAGTAAGTTGGGATGTTGGTTGTGAGCTCAGGAGGAGTCTCCATTGATTAATAGCTTCTGACCTCGTCGTTTAAGAGGGCAATCAGTGATTGCCGGTTAAGTGGAATCTTTGCTACGCTTGAATTTGTCTCATGGCGAATGGCGTGACAATTCGACGTCCGCTAGGCGCAGTTGTGTTGTTACCGGCAATCAATTACGCAGCTCTCACCGGGTGCCATGCGCGCAGAGGCGGAACTGCGCAATTGGTTGGCCGCCGAGGACGGCATCGAGCTGAAACTGTTTATGGTCAAACGCGAGCGCAGGTAATAACTTATAATTAGCCGGTAAATGCTCAGATGCATTTGCGATTAAAATTGACGACCGGCAGAACAATGGCACTTCAATAATGGTGGTTCAATCTGCGGTCCGGAGCCGGAAGACTCCCAAAGACGTTAGTCACGACAGCGCCACGTGCCATCAACCATCTTAGTCGGTCGTTCAAGACGCGCCCGTTGCACCACTTAACGATAATTGAGGGGAAATCTACTGTTGCGTCGCAGCGGCGGCGTGCCGTTCTCATGCAATCGTTGAGGAAACTCCTTAAACGTGGTATACTGTAATCATTGAGGAGCACACTCAGTACACTTTTGGAGTTAACCACGTTTGGTCGCGACTTGTCTTTGCCACTGCATGTATTAGATTTCTTCTTTTTTTATACCTCAAAGGATTAGCCCACCTGGCCACATCTGTTTACCTATGCTGCTTCCTTTGCATGTATGTTTTTCATCCTTTCTGGCATTCATGATGACCCTGTTGGAGCAAATGCTTTCATCCTTATGCTCTCTTCCTCGGAAAGCGCATTTACTTGTCAACGCCTTGTTTAGCTCTCTGATATTGGCTAAGCTGATCACCACTGTTTAGCGAAGTCTAAAAATTGACCATACAGTAGTGCTTACGCCTTTCCCAAGGTCAGTGTCTCATCTTTGACGACAGAAAGTGATCTTGCCTTGTTCAGTTGATCCTTTGCTATTAGGAGCAGAGGCTACGATGAGCATTGACGTCTATTGACTCAACCCATCTCCTTAGGTAAGTCACATCAGCAAATGATGATCACACAGTGTCCAGATTAAGTGACTCTGTGTTTGCACGACAGTCTCTGTGCACACCTTTTTGACATGGCGTGGCACCCATCCGGCTGGCCACTTCAAATCGCTCTATTGGTCTTCGTCGTCTATAGATGACCCATCCTCCCATGGTACAGTAATCTGTTTGAACAGTTAGGCAAAGTCGCTCCTTAAGGAGTCCCGACAACGCCCACGTCCGGTGACGACCTTATTTTTGAACAGTGATGGAAAACAGGTTAGTTAAAAATGACGGACCGCTTGATCGCTGCCGCCGATGCATCCCATGGATGGGGGCGGTCACGGCATGGTGACCACCGCAGCAGCGCCGCCATCGTTCGGGATTGCATGCATTGCGCAGCTGTCGATATACGTGCCTCAGCACGATGGGAGCCAAAGAATGACGACGGCGATAGGGAACCCTCCGTGTGAGCGCGTGAGCCGTTTGATAAGAAAAGTTGGTCCAGTTTTCATTTCGTAGCAAAGGAGGAATCGCATAAATAGTTCAACCGTCAGGTTCTTTGTCATCGATGTTTTCGTGCCACGTAGGCATGGCGACTTTTCCTCCCGAAGGTGTGCTGCTTTTTAAGCGACCAATGTGGGTCGTAACCCAGCGGCGGGTAACATCTGCTGCGGCAAAGGAACCCTTTTACGGAGGGCGTGTTTTTACGCTGTCATTTTAAACGTTCACTTATATATCACGCTGAGCGTCGTTGTCGTTGTCATCATCGTCGTCGTCGTCGTCTCTTCGATTGTTCATTGCTGCCTTAGGCGAAAGGGAGGAAAAGGGCTATTGCTTACGCAATGAATTTATGCATGCAAGTTGAATGAACAGCTGTCAGACGGCTGTCTTATCCCGGAAGGGGACGTGGCGACGACTTGGCGTCTCCGAATTGCCCTTAGGTCTTCACCTGCACCTCTTTCACCCGAACGGAGTCAATTAATTGGCCGCTAAGCTGACGGCGCGCTCAGCAAACCGGATATCCTTGCCGAGCAGGCACAATGGACACCCATTTTTTGCGCACCGTTACGTGTCGAGCCACTTTCCACTGAGGCATCAGAGGTCTGTGCCAGTAACCCGAATTTGTCGCTTCTTATCGAAATTGATCACAACCGGCGCTTCTTCTGCTCCATTCGGTCCACAGGGCGAAAAACGACATAACCTCAATAATCGTCTCGCGCCATGCTTCGCGGAAGGATGCGGTGGAATTTTCACCTCCTAAATAATAATAAGAAGTCTGCTTACCTGTTTCGCGGCCCGAAGACAAAACAGGAGAGCTCGCGCGCGCCGGAAATTAGCCATTGGCCTTTTGTTGTTGTTGTTGTTCTTTTTTTTATAGACCACCACCACTGATCGTCCAGAGTAGAGCTAATCGTTGGAATTGCCAGTCGGAGTTTCAAAATTGTCGCATGGCTGACGTTGGTCGCGACCAGCCAAGCAACAATCGTAAGGACCGTGAAGAATCCGTAAAGGTGGAGAGCAGCCGACCATTGGATTTGAGCCTTCCCGCCTCGAAGAAGCGCTGCAGAACGGACGATTGCGATGAACCGAACGCAAGCATATTTCCTGCAAAGGAGATAAACTTTGGCGTTAACGAGATATTAACCAGAAAGGATACGCATCGCAGAGCGGTTGTTGAAGGGCCAACGATCCAACTAGGTAGAGGTGCTGCTTTACCAATGGGACCATCCTGCGCTACGGCAGGTAGTAGTAGCCTGCGTTTGCAAGACGTTGACAACTCGTTGCAAGCGTTTGCAAGATGTCACCTCCCCTATATGGTCAATCCTTTTTTGGGCTATGCTAATTTAAGTGGCGTACCTCCGCCAACGCCTGAAATGCTTAGGACTTTGGCTTTTGTACCGCCCGCCTTTTTCTATCCCGGACCCGTTGGGGTCAGTCCAGTGGCTCCGCTTGGCCAGCTTGGTTTGTCGCATGTGAAAATCAAGGACGGATACATTTGCAAATTTTGCGGAAAGCGCTTTCCCAGATCGGCCAATTTGACGCGTCACCTGCGCACCCACACCGGCGAGCAGCCGTACAAGTGCCAATACTGCGAACGATGCTTCAGCATTTCGTCCAACCTGCAAAGGCACGTACGCAACATACACAACCGAGAAAAGCCGTTTCGATGCCCTCTATGCGAACGCTGCTTTGGCCAGCAGACCAACTTGGACAGACACCTCAGGAAACACGATTTTGACAATAGCGGAACCAATTCGAATCAGGAGGAAGCGCCGACTGTCCAAAATGAGCAAACTACCAATAGCAGGCTTGTATGCAGGTCATCATCATCATCCGATGAGATGAAGAGAATTGTTGATGACGACGATGAGGAGGAAGAAGAGGATGAAGAGGAAGAGGATGACGAAGAGGAGGATGTGGACGAGGAAGAGGAAGCCGAACAGGTCAACACTGGACAACAGCAGCCTTTAAGCAACGGACGTGTGGCTCAAACAGGTTTGAACGACATGCGTCGAGGCGTCAAGTGACCTACGTGGGGGGCAGCATGCATTGGCAGTGATTTGCATAATCTGCCGGTTGTTGTATCCCGGTTCTCTCTCGTCGTTTTTGTCGTCATCGACCGCACCACGTGTTGGCTGGCTTTACTAATTCTTTGCTCTTCAGGGGGCGAATCTCGGCGGAACTGAGGGCTTCAGAGAGGATTTAACAAAAGCCTTTGCCTTCCACTGAGTCGTCCTTTAAAACTGTGTAGCCGTAGTAGCATCAGTGTTTTTCCAGGCGATTCGTGCAGCCTTACTCTCTCTTTCCTTCTTACTTTTCTCCTCTTTGACGATTATCCCCAATTCGCGCGAGCGTTCGACGTTTCTTTCCCTTCACACTGTCTTCTTTATTTTTGCCGTGGAAGTGTCAACCACGTTCGTCTTTTTCATTAAAGCTGCGCGAGACGCCTATGATTGTTGCTGGCTTAAATTACTTTTGCCAACGAGTGGAGAACAGCCCTTCACTTCTCTTCCTGTATAATAATATGTTTCAAAACGTCAGCGGAACATTGCCTGTGCAGCAGCGGTATTTCGGCCAAGCATGCAACTTCCCTGCCAACTCCACTTTCTTTGAAGCGTAACGATTGCACTCCTTTCCACAACACGAACGACTATTCCTCTTTCTTTTTTCATTTTTCTCTCATGCACACACACACACTGTTCAAGCAGGAAGCCTTTAGGTATAACGTTTTATGGAAACCTAAATCCCGCCTTGCGATGCGGCGTGAAAAATGTTTGCCTTGCATATCATTAATAAATTCACACACCATTGATTATCTTGATAAGCCGCAGGTCACAGTAAAATAATTGTTCGATCATTGCATTGCAGAACAGTTATTAATAAGCAACTTGATTTCACATCAAAAAACCGACACGCGCGCCAACAGCGAGGGAATTAATCATCATGACTTCAATTATAAAAAAGATAATATACGAACATAACATCAAATGCGGAAAACTAAAAGCATACGCGTATTGCTCGGCTGTGTTCGCCTAGTAGGCATACGAAGCTGCCAAGCTTTGGCTTTGTACACAATGAAGAGCAGAAACACTATTGACAGCATCAAACAGGTGTGTTGTAAAGTTTTTTTATATAGCTAAAAAATGTGTTGAAGAACACGGTAGGGACGTTCGTCTAAAGAACAGTGTTAGGCGGGAGAAAAAGGTTAGCGCTGCTTTTTCTGTCAATTCAAAATACGCGCGAAAGTCAAGTTACAACAGCATCCGCTGGAATGGAAGTGAACCATCCATATTCCTTTTTCAACATTTCCTAATTTGTTGGACACACTCCTTTCCAACAGGCCAATGTTGTACTGACCGGAAAAACGATGCTTATCTGAAGAGGCAATGTTTGAGGAGCACGCCGCACGTGGTAATACTTGACGGCGACCCCGAAGGTTTACTCTGAGCCCAGAAGGACTTGTCCGTCTCCACCTTTACATGAGGCAATGTAGCAGAATGACGTCACATTCGTTTAACACGACCTCAGCTGCTTTTTCCAGACAATCAGCTTTGATTTTATAAGCTGCGTGCAGCTGGAGTCTATACTGACCGTATGCTCAGGTTGCGGTTTCTCAAGTTGCAAAATGCCTTCATGGTTCCACTACATTGAAAGGAACATTTTTCTGCCATGGCGATTAAGCTGTGCTATGGATGCAATGAGCCATGGGATTTCTTCTCTGTTCAGGCAGCAATGAAAGCACATGATGACGTTAAGGTGCATCAGATTTTTGCACTTGTGGGTCCTTCCCATCCTGGGTCACAAGCGATCTGCATACGTCAAGTGCCTCAGCGAGCTTTTCCACTGTGACAGCTCAGTTTTCATCGAACAGTGTCTGCAAGACTCTATCCTCACTTTCACTGTGGCACTGTGTCCATAGTCGACTATTTCCATTGTCCAATAGCCCGTACGAGTTGCCAAACACATTGTTGTCGACTCTTATCGATTACCGGAAGTGTCATGCAAAATTCCTTTACCTTCCGGTACTCTCTTTCTTCTTTTGAAATACAAAAATGAAAGTGGACAAAAGGGTGAATGGACGAAACTGGTTTAACTTATTTTGTAAACGTCGAGTGCGGATGTTCCATTGATTCTTCACGCCTACAAAACGATCAGTGAAGTACTTGCGCAACAGACGACATTCTCGAACATCGCGTTTATCAGCGCAGACTTATTTTCGCGCCTGACAATTTAAAAGGTCTGCTCAAAGATCTGCACAAAAGCTTTTAAGAGAACGCCACCGATTAAAGCCTTCCTAAAATGGCGCATATTGTTGAATAATTATGCAACCGCTACTGGCGCTTAACGAGCGAATCGTTGGATCAAAAGGAAAAAATGGATAACTCGCTAGGAGCGCTTAATCATACTACGCAACTTAGCCAAATATGGGCGCGGCTACGAATCATTTGTTGAGCATCGATAAAACGAGCATATTAAAATGAAAACACTGCCAAAACGTGCTGACATGTTCTTACAACGAAATCGCAATTAATGCCGAAAATTAGATTTATGGAGGTGACACTGCGGCGGCAAATCGTCCGTTCTTAACAAAATGTCCAGTTCAAGCGTAAAGCATTCGCAGCGGCCTTTCTGTTTCGTCGTCCTAAACTGCGGAGCGAGTAACAATTTGCTACAGCTTTTTCCCGCCAACAAACTATATTGATCCATTCTTCGTTGAGCAAAGGTAATTGCCGAAGTTGCGGCGCAACAGTTTAGCAAATCAATTATTTCTTTTGAGCAATTTCACCTCGCCAATATGCACGCAAGAAGGTGAGGTTGAATAAACAAAATTAGGCGCGACAAGCGCAGACAAGAAAATTGTCGGCGCTCAACCAGCCAAACTTTGTACGACAGCAGCAATGAGCAACACTCTTGTAATAATTGGAAACTATTACGATTGGCGACAAAACAACGAAACTGAGAAGCAATTTAACAACGATTAAAGATTCCCCCAAATAAAAGGTGTTTCCATTTTTTTCTCCGCGACTTTATAGTGCTATGAGAAAACGAAATATAAGGCAATCAAAGATTATTTGCATAAATTCGTCACTGCTAAGTAGTGTCTCCTTCTTAGTGAAACGGATGAAAAGTTTGACTAATGATTCGCAGGTTGTATAACGGTAGAAATTCTCAAACTTTCAAAATACGACCCCTTTTGTGACCTCCTGTGCATCTAATAACATTATCCTAAAGCTGCCTCACTGCAATACTGATGTCACTATTACTTATGCGGTTATCACTAATGTACAGTATAGCTCCTTAATTTCCCCTGTAAGAAACGCCGTTCCCAGCATACATGAAGATGGAGGTAGCCAGGGCGCTTATGCAGAGGCTTTTAACGTTCTTTGACTTCCATTCCTTCTATCCCATTTTTGGCATTATTGTGCCAATTCAAACAAGGGATGAGCTCCTGGAACCCATGTCTTAGCGTGTTGTTCGTCTTTCCAACGTGGGAGACTGACCAGTCGCACTTAATCTCATAGATAATTCCCAGGCACTGGTCTCGTTTCAAAATGCAAAATGAAGATCTGTAAGGAGACCAGTGCCCGGGATGCGATTGTTCAGTCTCCCAAGTTGGACAGACGGTCCGCACGTTAAGACATAGGTTCCAGCAGCACACCCCTTGTTTGAATTGGTATAATAATGCCAAAAATGGGCTAGAAGGAATCCAAGTCAAAGAATGTGGCAGACCACCATCCCTTATCCCTAATATCCCTATCGAAAGAGCGTTGAAAGCTTCCGCGCTTGCGGAACATGTACAGCAGTGCCCCGGTTGCCTCCACCTTCACATTATACGCAACGAACGCCATTTCTTAAAGGGGAAATTAGGGACACACTGTACATCAAGCATAAGCGCATAATTAATCGTGACATCAATATTGCAGTTAGCCAGCTTTAGGATAATGTTATTAGAACTACAGGATGTCACTTCCTGAAGCAGCATACAAGAAAAGTGCCACTCTAACTGCTCTCCATCGAGTGGACTAGCTTTGTACTAACCTAGAAAAAGGAACACTGTACGTTGAGCAATAAGGATGAGCAGGATAGTATATATGAGAGGCGGGAAGAAATAGACGACGCACAAAATGGCCGCGGTGGACAAATACCACGGCAGACATGACCTACAGAAGAAGAATAAAAATGACGATATGGGAGGCTATTTGAAAAAATGAAAAATCACCATTTTTTAAACCCATTCAAATATGTCACAGTTTGAACTGAATCGTTACTTCACTACGACACCGGACGCCGTTTTAGCAAATCATTTAGCACACACTTTTAAAGGTAGGCCAGATTGGATGTGACAAAATGAACGACAAAGTTGGACGTATGAATAAGAAAAAAACAACGGACATCTCAGAATATATTCTTCCTTTCGCTCATGGAATATTGCTTCTTTGATTGTATTACTAAGGTATAAATGGAAATTTAATGAGAAAAAAACCATACGAAAGCAGCGAAGCAGTGATATGTTACAAAAATGAGCCATTGGGACCTTCTAAGCAAAACCGCTTAAATAAAAGCTATTGTTTTGAATAGACTGGAAAAGACGCAGTTAATTTTGCCGAAGCTGTCCGCATTCCAAAAATGGCAACGCATCGAAGATTCGGCTGCATTTGGATGAGCAGTAAAGAAATAATTAACAAGTTTTGCTTTGAAGCATTATAGCTTTAAGAAAAGAAGGTGATTCAGCCTGTTAGCAACCATTTGCGTCTCTTTTGGCAACTCTTATGAGCAGCAAAGAAAGAATGGGAAGGCAAAAGTAAACATGCCAAAAGGACGGGTTAGTAAAAAGCGTCTGTCTCTAAAGGTGATCAAAAACCTGTTGCAGCGATTGACTTACCGAAATAAACCATCTGTTAGATCGTTGTCAAATGTGTCGCCTCGTGTTTGCATCAAACGAGATGCATCGACCTTCAAAACGAGCCTCGACGAATTCCTCATTGAAAAAGTTGTTCGCCAGCAACAGCATCCCAATTTGGTCATTGGGCACACCTTTAAAGTTTGATAGCTGAAAATCACACAGCGTCGTACGCCTTGTGATTTTCAAGATACCTTGCAAACCTAAGACACCTGTTTGGCATGAAACTACACCTTAAAGGTGTCAGTGACTACACCGTAAAAAAATAAAGAAGTTTTGCGTTGTAGAAAGAGGCTGCAATGCAGTTTAGCCAACGCCAACTTGGCGATACACATAGAAACTTTATCTGTTCTTTGTTTCATTAGGTCTTATATAACTTAGTAAAGTCACCGTTAACTTTCGTGATTCGTACGCGCCAGTCCCAAATTAGAAAAATAATCTCAGACTTCTGTTCATAGCAGACGACTACGTGGCATTCTTTAGTTTGACCAAAAAATGAATAGACAGAAACCATAAAGAATTAAATGTCTCAGCTTGACGTTTGGCTCTTTTCCAGAGTTAAAGTTGGCATACGGTATGTTTAATTACGGCAAATCAGCTCGCGTGAGAACGACTAAACCTGTATATCAGGAATTACTGTAGCTGAACTTCGGCAGCACTGACAAGTTCCTACGTTCAACGCCTTAATTGGGAGGATATCGGGCAGACTGATTTTAAAATTCAGGTGGAGTCGGAGAAAGTTTAAAATTGCGAGCAATTTACTTACTATGAGCAGTTACTCTTTGGCAGTCAGTCAGCTTTGTAATTAAGCGTCCCAACAGTAAACGCTCAGGTGAAACGCTGATGGAAAATGCAACATTACACAACGCAAGTGCAATCGGTGGTTTGGCAATTGATGCAGAAAAGTTTCATGAATTTTTCCGTCATAACAGTACGGCCCCTTTTGTGATCACCGATCCGGGGCGGGAAGAATGCATTCTAGAAGATTACAAGATAACATTCATGTGCATGTTTGTGGCAATGCACGCGATCCTCAGTTGTATGATTGTCAGGTTGAATAGTCGAAGAGTAGATTGGCCATACGCAATTTATGGACCTGATATGATGCCTGACGATTGTTCCAGCCGATTTGTGTCCACCCTACTTGACGACATAACCCACAGTACTTCCCAACCAAAGCACAAAAGCCTGAATGCTAAAAAGAGACGAATAAGGCGAAGGTGGCAACGTACGCTAGCAAACAGGCTACTGGCTCAGAAGAAGAAAAAAGGTAGTCTACACGGAAGGATCAAAAAGGCAAAACAAAGTAGCAATAGTACAGTAAGACGCATCCTGAAAAGTTCAAGTAGCCTAAAGAAGCAAAAAGCCAAAAAATCTGTTCCCAAAGGGAAAAGCAAGCAAACGTCAATGACGACAGTATCAGAACAGACGGACTCGTCAAGTTCTGACGTTATGCGGAGGAGCAGCGGTCGCAGATTGTGCCAGGAAAGAAAAGCCAAAAGCATTCATCGCTTGAACAGAATCTAACGTTGCATTTCAAAATCCCATCCTGCTTCTTCAGCTTCCTATACAGTATACTTTTCATCATGAAAAAGGCGAAAGGAAATAAACAACAAAATCTGTTGTTCCACTTTAACCATTGCAAGCGCTCAACAGCTTATGGGCAAATCACACGTGCCATTTAAAGTCTGTAATTTTATCCTACATAGGCTGACATAGCCACACTGTTTCGTAATGTAAGGCATCAATGCAGTGCGCACTGACCTAACTGGAAGCGTTGTTCCCTCTTTTTGCTGAAACTCAAAAGTGTGGTCAACCTGCAAACCAATAAAGGCTTACGGTATTTCTAAGCTCCTGCTGGCAGGTCACTTTGCCGCGCTTAACAGAAAGCTGCAGGAGGCGATAGGCATTTTCAAGAACCATGAATGACACGGTAGAGCTTGTTTTACGGTAGGACCCGTTTTTAACCGATTCTGTTATCCTGAGCTTTTGACCCGTCCTCAGCGGCAAACACTATAGTAAAGATTAGTAAAATAAACTCTACCATCAAAAATTTACCAACCCCTACGAACAACAGATCAAATGAAATTATACGTTTTGTTAGCCAGAGCTCCGCAAGCACGCGACAATCGACGAAAGTGGACAATAGAATGCAGGTACATTTCTGAAAAATGGCGCCACCGTCCTACTGTGGCTTTCCCTGCCCTGTCTAGGCCTAAGCAGGAACGTAAGCTTTATTTTTAGGCTTAGGCTTAGGTCAAGGCAGAACAGGAGCGCCGGCAGGCTTGCCGGTAACGCAAGGACAGGATGACTCTGCATTTTTCAGAAATGTACCTGAATTCCTTTTTGCTTACTTTTCTCAGTTACTGTATGTTTGCGAGGCTCCGGGAAAATAGCTAATAAAAATTACCAAGTCGTTTTTTATAGCTTACAAAAAACAAAACCTTTTCTTAAATGGCATAAAAATTAGTAGCAGGCAACCATAATGCTCTTACTTTAAAATTAACAAAAATGATGTGCAGGTACAATGTTGGCTTCACGCACAAGTTTGGTGATCGGTTCATTGCCGATCGCGATTTCAGCTGTGCGGTTGCTTCGGTCTTCTCGGTCTTTCTTGTGCTACATCGGTGCGCACTATCGTAGCAGAAGTCTACTGTCTTGTCTGACGTGAATAGAGTTGTCATAGTAAGCGGCTCAGAGAGCTCTGCGGTTACCAGCCGGTCTCACCAGACGCATTGTGCCTTTAGAAGTTTCACCTGCAACCATCTGTTACCAAAGGCACGTGACATTAAGCCTGAAGAAGAAGAAGAGGGATACTTATTGAAAAGTAGTCTGCATACCTTTACTGCATTTGGCTAGCTGCAATGGAAGAAAACGCAATCACCCAATGGATATGCATTTTGCAACCGGTATGGTTTGTCCTTATGCAAGTACACGACTTCTACGAGAAGAACAAGAAGCAAGCACTTTCGATTCTCAACGAGCTATCGCAATTCTATGCCGGCCACATCTCCTATCACTGGTATACGTTTGTCTCCGATGAAGGGGTAACAAAATCGGTGCTGATGCGATGGGACTCCTTGATTTTGCAGGCGCAAGTAACAGCAATAACAGTTAAGGAGACAAGGCGGCTTGCCGCTGAGCTCCTTGCCCATTTCCTGTTCTGCGCCGGATGGTTACCCAAAAAGTTGCAACCCCAATTGGTACAAGAGAATGTCGACTTTGCCTACGATCAACGAGTAATCAACGTGCTTCAAAAGGTGAATGTCAAAAATGTGGTGAAACTATTTGAAATTCAGCAAAAACGTCATCGACCTCTGCCCCTGTTCAAAGTGGTCGAACCTGAGTATCCAACCGCCAATGCGGGCCTTTATGTGGTCAATGCCTTCTGCGAGGGTTATTCAACGGTTGGTTTTGGTCGCACGAAAAAAATGGCTAAAGAGATGGCGGCTGCCGAAATGAACGAACTGATTAAAAGTCGAATGATGTCCAATAGGCCAACCTCCTTTCATAGAAAAGGATGGAACAACAGCGGGATTACGGAACAAATTGAAACAGTAGAAACTACGTGGCACTTAGGCGAGCATAGATGGGTTCAAGTCCATTACGTTCGATTCCCCTAACAGCAATTTCCTAACTCGTACCTTCATTATCAATGAGCGTACTTCTTCCCCCTCCTCAAAAAAAAGTTGTGTGTAGCAATTTAGTTTCCCTATCGTTACTTGTGTATACTCCTTTCCTTCCTCCCTTTTATTTGTTGTTTTAACACAATGCTAAATTAGGTTGCCATAGCAATTCTATGACATGCCGATCACGAAGGAATGTGTATACTGTGAATACTATGTATTCAACTTTTCCTTTGGTTGACAACAAATAAAAGAGAGGATCAATGTCGTCTACGCTCTGCGATGTCAAAACTGACCAAAACAATCATTCAGTGGTCATACCGGTTGCCAGGAACAAAACTAAACCAAAACCTACAAAGTACAAACATACTAAAAAACGCACTTATAGGTCAAAAGCATTAATCTTATATAAGTGAACAGGCAATTTACAAGCTGAAGGCGTTCAGTGCATCGCGGAAACATTTACTCACCGTAACGAAGCGGAATAACTGAGCAAACGGAATGTTCCATCTTCAGACGATGTGTGCAAGAGAGAGAGAGAGAGAGAGCAAAGTTTATAAAGCTATCAGCGGGACGAAAAAACGATTGACCACCTTCCTTCCTCCTTTGAAAATTTTCAACTTAACAGCGATGCTTGGCGTTAACAATAAACGAAAACGTTTAAAAGACCCAAAATGAAACCCCGTTGATTTGGACGATGGAATTTAAAACCTAAGCAGCCCCCCACGCGCACTCATAGAGTTATCATTCTCCCTATGCACTGCTTGCAGTGAAGCTGCGGATCCCTTGGCGGCATATTATTGCTCAGCTCAGGTTTCTGCAACTCCATTAGAAGAGAATTCATGCGCTCCGCTAACGAGTAGGCATTGTTTGAACCGTCGGCCTCTTCAGTGGCTGATGTGTTTGCCGGCAAGTCTTGCGAAGTGGTCTCCGAAGTCTGCCCAGCCGATATGGCACCGTTTGGATCTAAAAGCTTCAAAATGAAGTTTCCTTAAACGGAAAACTAATGGGCTCATTTAGTTTCTCAATCTGTCCACTTAAAGTTATTATCGCCTTTTATGAACAATCGTACGCTAAGGATGCAGACACTAGCGCCCCCATCAATATGAACCTACCAATGTCGCTTTGCTCGGACCGAAAAGGCTTACGGACGGAAGGTGCAGGTAAGGCATAGTTTTTCAGTACACCGACTTCGAGCAACAACTCTGTGAGTAGATTTCTCAATTCGGCAACCTTTTCCTAGAAAAGAGTTAAGCCTTAAATGGCTTGCAGCGACGAAGGGCGCACACTTTACTTTCATCAATTCCTTCTCGCGGCAAACATGGGCTGTGTACTCTTCCCTTTCGCAAAGACGTTGTTGGATGACCTGTCGCTGATGGCGATACAAAGTGATGAACTCTCCTAAGCGCCGATAAAAGTGAACCCCAAAATGGACAGTATGCCATTGTATGTAAAATCAAACCTATCGTCTCCGTTTCACTTTGCAGTTGAACAACCAAGTGATCCAGTCGCTCATTTCGGCTAACAAGCTCGGCATTGTCCGCCAACGCCTTATTAAAGCTTTCCTGCAATTCTTTGACGTGCTTCTTCAAAGATTCAATTGCATTCGAATGACACTCATCTACAACAAGTAAAAACATTTAAATGCAAAAATTCACGAATTTAAATAAGCAATCATCGTAGCCACGCTTATACCCACCGTACGTTCATGAGCTACAGTTAAAGAATAAGCAGGGACTTTGGAGATGGAAATGTGCCCAGCTTTCTCAGCTACACGAATAAACCGTCTCTGGGAGTACTGCTTTCCGGCTATGACGCAGAATTAATAGCACCAGAAAGAAAACATATTTATTTTTATTATCATCATCGGCATAACGAAATGACACCTGTTAATCTTTTTTACCTTTCTGTATTAGAGAGAAACCTCAGAGATAATGAAAAGCTCATAAGCTATTACAAGCAGGATAAACGGAAACTTTTACACTTGCCGGGTATTGGAATTTAAGCAGGCAAAAAACTTTCTTACATTAAGAAAATAACTTCACGTCATGGATGTCAGCAAGGATGAAGAAAAACGCTACAACAGCATAAGTAGACAAATACATAAAAGAAATGAATGAAGATAACAAACAAAACAAAATAGACAAACGGAGTACATAAATAAATTAAGACAAGGCTAAAGTATGCAAAGACTCGCCTAAAGAAAGACTAAAAGTTAAAGACCATCATTCTGTAAGCCTAAAGGAAAGTAATCCAAAAACCAGTTAGAAGAATCTATTATTACTATTTAGTAATTTTTTTAAATGCAGCATTTCGTAACGGATTTGTAAATTTTCAAAATGCAGAAGGAGGAGCTTCGTATTTCAGGAAAGGAACTTGCATTTCATTTCTACTTTTTAAATTACTGTAAGATCGTTGGACTCCGTAACAAATTGTCAAAACGAAAACCTAAACCACCATAACTTTGTCGGCTGCTCACTTTTACAAATAATAAAGGAACTGTGAAGTCAAAAGCCGAACCTTCGCTGTAGTTCGTCACGGACAAGTCTGCTTCGGTAAAAGACTCGTCCTTTGTAGCACCAACAACTGGATCGTAACTCTCACTGCGCGTTGAAGGATGCTCAGGTTCAATGACCGAATCTTCCAAATTGCTCAAAGTGAGAACATCTGATGCTTTCCCTTCGCGACTGTCCAAATGCAAACACGTCTTGTCGCTTTGTTGCACTGCCACTTTAGGAGAAGTCTAAACGTCAACACAGTCAGACACTTCCTGCGATGGTACAATGCGTACCGCTGGATTGTCTCGTTCTTTTATGGAATAGTGTTTCGAAGCCGCAGCGCTGCTACCGATCAGCAAGTGCTGGAAAAAACTCAAAATTCAACAAACCGCATATTATGCTTTTCTAAATTGACAAATCACGTTCGTACCGTTTCGTCAGTGGCGGAATTTGAATTCAAGCTTATACGGCAACTACTTGCGCTGCCATTAAGAGCGCAACCTGCAAATGGACCATTGCAAAGGTTGAAAGCGGGAAAACCGTGCAACCTACCGTCGGCAGAATGATGCGCAAGTACGCGATTAGCAGAGTCGAGCTCAGTTGCCAATTCGGCGTTGGTGTTACTCTTGAAGAAGAAGAGGATAAATAGTACGCGAATACATTTTGCCTAAAGGGCAACAAGACCAACCATTTCAACAAACTTTTTCTCCAGCTCCAATAATTGACCTTTTAACAAAACGTTCTGAGATATGGCACGAGCGGAGGTTGCCCGTTCGTCGTGCAACTGTTGCAGTACTGCGCGGTAGTCTTGGGCGCATTGAGAATTTTCTTGGACTTCATATGCTAACGAGTTCAGCTGCGTTTCCTTCGCCAATAAAGCTTCCCGAAGCCTATTTATCTCGCTGTTCTAAAATAAAAAGAGTGCATATTCAAACGCTAAATCATTCAGCTGGCGTAAACTGAGGCCAACCTAAAGCAGGCTCAATTTAAAATTAAAACGAACAATTTGGAAATACGGACTACACCTGTTGGCGCATTGCTTCAGCAACTTGGGCAGAACAATGGGATCCTTCTTCTGGACCGCTATTACCGGCAGGCACTGCATGCTGTTCTCTTTCAACGCCATGAGCTTGCAGATCTTTTACAATGGACGAAAGACGTTGTACGTCCATTTCAAGATCCCTCCTACTTAACAGAATACTGTCTTTCTCGTTTTGAAGAGTCTTAATTGTTTCATGGAGCTCTCGAACTTCTGAATCACGAAGCGATCGCAAATACTCATTCTCAGACCTCAGTCGATCCATCTCTTCGATGAGGCGTTTGTTTTCGCCATCAGCCGCTACAAACTTTTCTTCGCTTTCTGCCAGCTGCTGCTCTATGGACGAAACATCTCCTGAAAAGCTGCAATCGCCAAAAGGAACAAAACAATGCCATTTCACGACCAATACACCAACTGTATATCCTTTTGTCGAACTCATCATTCGACGAATTAAGCTGCTTTATGGCGGAACGGAAAAAGTACACAAACCTGATGACGCCTGCTGATAGCCATTCTGCAGGGAAATTCTTGCTTTTAAATTGTTCGCAATTTCTTCGGCTTTTGCATTCTCCATTACCAAAACATTCAGTTTGCACCTTAATTCTCTTTTTTCTTCTACAGTACTCCGGTAGAGACCGTCCAGTTCGGTCATTTCGCTTTCTTTCCTTTTAAGTTGGTCTTCAAGTTGACCCGTACGACTTTCCAAGCGGCGCAATTCCTCCTGAGCGCGGCGCAGTTCCGCTTGGCTAAGTTCCAAACTATGAACAGTTGTTCTCAGCTCCTGCTCGGTCAAAACGTTTTCCTGCTTTTGAGCATTGGCCAAGTCCATCGCTTGGCGCAACTGAGATTGCAATTTCGATTTCTCATCCACCATTACCGAAAGAACCTACAAGCAAAGAAGACTTAATTGTAAATGCAAAATTCAACAGCCCATAACCATTAGCTTCAAGGCTACCTGCGCGCCGGTTGCCGGATTACACGTACTATTTAAAAGAGCGTACTAAATCTTTAAATAAGAATTAACGCTAGGAATATCTGCGACTCTTCCATTCGTAAATTCCGCTAGCAAGCCAACTTATTTCCTAACTAGAAAATCAGGTTCGACCTACAGTACCTCGGCGTAGTTTACCGAATTGGAACCGCCATTTGCATTCGACCATTCTTGGCGACCTTCCGAGGAATCGGCCTGCTGACGTACCAACCATTCGTAAACGTTCCGAAGGTTCGAATAGCTTTCGTACTGAGAGGATGAATTTTAAAAAGCTTGGCAACAAAGGCAAACCTTACCAATACGGAAAGCTCTTGGCTCAGTCTCTCCTTGGCGGCGATTTCGCTGTCCAGTTTTCTGGACAACTCCTCAACTGTAGTCCCATTTGCACTAACCTCATTGACGTCCGATGAGGTGGCAATTACCTCCTAAGAAAGAGCATTCTAAAATGAGCAGGACGTGTTTCGAACTCACCGATGTCACCGCTAGACTTTCTCCACTTTGACCAAATGAGTTGCTTACATTGGAGTGCATCGTAATAGCAACAGACGGGTTCACCTCGTCGGCCATTTGAAGTGACTGTTCGCCATTGCTGTTTCTATTCAATTTGGCACTTACGGTACGTTGCAAATCCTTTCGGTCGTGGACATCCGTGCTACTTTGCAACGACGAAGAAATGGGCGAATGACGGCGTTTTTGATACTCATCCAGCTAAACGACGCAGTTAACGTACTGCAAAGCCCGCATTTGCCGATGCCTACGATTCTCTTCGCTGCCTCCAATTTTTTTGTTCGAGCAGGGTCCATTGTCAGCTTCAAAGTTGAAAGAACACCGCATTCAACAGGCAAATGGACCAAGTCGCAAGAGATAACGAGTGATAGATACAGTAACAAACGCACTTGCGTACAACTTCCCATTGGGTGGTATTGGGCCAACCAAATTTGTCCGAAATGTGGGAACACCTCGTTTTTTTCACACCGCCTATATGAGTGTATCCCAATTTGAACGAGTTTGGCAAATGATCAACGCTAAAGCAAATAAATGAAAAAGGTCTGCATATGTCCCCCCAAATTTTACTTTAAACTATATGGCAGAGATAAAAAGAAGCTATTGCAATAGAGTCGCGGCGGACAAGATAAACTATTGCAGTACAAAGGAACTAAAACGTCCAGCGTGGAGTTTTCGTCATCCTAATGCGACTTAGAACGAGGCGCTTGGTAAAATAGGCAACAGGCTTTCCTTTTTGGATTTTCAAAGAAAGCTTCTCGAAATTGCCACACCCTCCCTCAAGGTTGCGGGCGAGAAGTTTCAGCGTTTGATTTTCAAGTATATGAAGTTTTTCGATGACAGTATTTCTGATTTTCAAGTATATTTAAACTTCTCGCCTAATTTTCGATCCACTATTAGGAATGACATTGTAAAAGCAAGTTTTTGCGAGAAATCTGAGGTCGCTTATGGAATTAGATTCGATTGCTTTGCACGAAACGTTGCTGAGGTTGGAAAGCCACTACTTCACAGAGTCAAAGAGAATTTTGTGATTTATACAACGTATTCTTAATCCCTTCTTGCGTTGAATTGTTTTGTGTTCTCTTTCTGAACATTCGCACAAGACAACTTTTCTCACTTGGCCTTTGTACGCTTATACAAACGAGCGACATTTGCTGGGCTTTATTCATTGCCCTATGTGACGAGTCGGCTAGTAGAAAAGCAGGTTACAAGGGGAGACTATTAAAATGCGACAGAAGCGCATTGGGCATTAACGAAAAAGCATAAGAAAGGTATTACAGTAAACGGGATGTGCATGCAGGTACAATTTTTTAAAAATAGCAGCCTTCGACGAACTGACGGCCCCAGCACTGCCTAAAATTCTGTCCCGTATTGCGTGCACATGTGCGACGAAATCAGATAGCTTTAGTCTGATATTGCAGGCTTTTGTCCATTTTTCAGCTGTGCTAACTGCACAGTTTGCTGATCATGTCTTTCGACCAAACGATTTGCATTTTCAATCTTATCCGCTCTACTTCCTATGCAACCAAGTACCAGTATGGGCAAGTTTACAATTTCAATCAGTTTTGTTTTCCTCACGCGTAGCGTCACATCTCGCTTTATTCCCCATTTCGCCTTTTTCTGTACTTGAAAAATACAAATTCACCATTTGGCCCTTTCCATGCACTCTTGAAATACACCAACGCTTCTCCGGAAAAGGGATTGATTACGTAAACAATAATTTAGCACGAAGAAATACACTCAGTTTAGTATAGGTCGATTGAGACCAAAATGAATTTTTATTGCCACTCGAACAGAAGCTGGAAAAGCAGCAGAAAGTTATGCTGCTCTGGATGGTAGGAGGTCAATTCTGCAACCTATGCAAGCATTATCCGTACTCCAAACAACCCGAACAGGAGCAGTCAGGTCTTAAGCTTACGACGGCACTCTCAAAGTCCTCCCAAGGAATAACAGTCAAACAAGTTTGCGGTAGCATCTTATGCAACCGAAAGTAAAAGATCGCCACCAAAGCGGCAGCCTGTTCAGCGTAGCGTCGATTGGAAGCCCTAAGAAGAGACAACAACTTCATACGCAACGCTTTGGCGGGAAAAGCTAAAGCAACATCCTACCAACAACCGGACTTGAATTTAAAACCACCTACATCCACTGTTGATATAAATTTTGAATCATCTACGCGACTTTCCTAAAAAGAATGCACGCCTAAGCGCAGACGGTGGTAGCGTGAATAGTTCCTCTACGCACCGTTGAGAAGATTGGCAGTCGACGGAAATGCTGCTTGGACCATTCGGTCAATAGCACTTTTGGAGTTAAGAAATCAAAGTGCTTCCTTCAAAGATGAGCGCGAGATTAGAAGTACCTGCGTACACTTGATCATACTGTACCGAATGAAAGGTACTTCTAAGATGTGCACTTTGTCGGTAGAACGGTGCCTATCCGCCACAGGCGGTTTCACTATGCTGCTCCTGATTTCCTCGAAGCGCTTTTCCATACCGAACAGCGACCTGAAAGCGACTTGAGCATGCACATAATTGTATGGACGCATTTGGCAAACGCCGAATATAAGGAGTTGGCTATGGACATATGAACACCAACCAAAGTTCTCGCAATGTTGACACTTGTACAATTAACTGTCCATCCGGTGTGCTGTTCCTCTCTTTGTACATTCTTTGCAGGACGTACTTGGCAGTTTTTACGCATTCCTCCGCTCGCGTCGCCTGTCGTAATAAAAAATTAATAAATTTCAAAAAAATATCGCACATAAACTAACGTATTCCAAATACGTGGCAACGACGCTGTCGAAGTCGAGCAAACCTTCGGGGCAAAAGATGGACGGGTTCTTTATGGCGGCTCTGCCAATCATTACATGTCTGCAATCGGTGGCTTCGCGGAACTTTTCCAAATCGGCATGGGAAAAAATTTCGTTCGAACCCCCGCTGAGAAAAGAGAAAGCAACCAAAATTATTCTTGCTGCCCCGTTGAATGGTGACGAGACAACAACTTTGCTATTACGGGTAGGCGGAGCGATCTGGCAATAGCGGCTATGCTGGCGTTGTGATTTTTGCACGTCGACCGTTCCGCCGTCGTTCTACCATGAATGGCCACGGCGCTAACACCGCAACGTTCGATCAACTTGCAAAGCTCCAAAGTATCGTCTAGCTAAAAAAAAAAAATAAGCACCTTCTTCTTAAGCTCCAATGATGGAAAGCACATATGAGCATACCTTCGGAAGAAGACGTATCTTGCACGTAACCGGTTTTCGAACTGACTTCACTAGCGTTGTCAAAATCTAAAAACAATGCAGTCAATTATTCATGCCGCGAAAAGGAGTGACGATGAACACTAATACTCCATTAGAACCTGCACATCTGATTACTGTATACTGGCTACGTGTGCGTGGTAATTTTGAAATTACGTAAGCTATTCAATGCTTGACTTGGAAAGCAACGATGCCACCGTTGTTTGGAAATTATTAAGTTATTTTTAAAATTTCATAAAATCATCACGAAAGATATATACTCGTGTAGGAAATTCACCCTACAACAAATGGAACCTAAGGAATAAAAGAACGCGTAGGCGGGTTTCAAAATTTAAGTTGAACTTTAGAAATATGCAAATTTCCTTAATTTATGCTAATGCTTTTTAAGGTGAAAGAAAATACCTCTTCAACTAGATAGGGTTTGTTGAGCAGAGCCGCACCCATGCCGCCCTGTAAGGTGAAAAGTACGAAGCTTTAGGAAAAACACAGAATTCGGTCAACACAACGTACTGCCAGCGAAAACGACTTTGGGCATCCCATGTTGACGTCGATGGCAGCCACGTCTTCTTCTCTGAAAAACTTTCCATTTTTCAAACAAGAGCAAAGCAACGTTTAAGGAGCGCCCTGTACACCAACTGGGCGGCAGCAAGCGCTCTGCCAGGGTCGCTGGTGCCCTGAAAAACAAATGCTTCTCAAAAAATAGGTACATCACAATAAAGACAACACATGTATAAATACAATTTGAAAAACTAGCTTTGACGATTCTTGTTGGGATATTCTGAAAACGGGATCGTCCTCGTCGCTGCAAACGAAGTCAATAGTTCCTTGGGCGTCTGAAAATGTCACCAACCATTTTAAACAAGTCTTATTTACTACTGCTATTATACCATTGACTATCCTTTGGCAACGAATAACTTTATGGTCGACCATTTCCTAAATTTTTAAAATATGCATATTTAAAGCATTATAAGAACAGGAGATGTACTGTACCTCTGTATAGACCAAGTCGGCACCGTAATTTAAGGCCAACAGACGAAAAGGCAAAGTGGTAACGCGAACCATAGGAGCTAATATTTTTAAACCGTATCCAGCGAACACATCGCCACTGGCCATAGCTTATTCAAATGCTGCGATAATAATAGAGGTCATATGATAAGCATTACAAGTAGATAAGTATAAGGACGCAAAGGTGACGTCAGATATTGAAAGCTAAGAAAGCTATAAACCCCCAAAAAAAATCGTTTAATGCGTTGAAGGCAACAAAGATCTTTTTGCGGACGTTCAAGTTTCTGTGGGGCGAACTTTGAAACATAAGCAACTTGAAGGCACCGTCGCGCGGAAATGATGGACAGACTGATACAATTCTTGGTTCCGTAATTCTTTTGAAGACAGCTTAAAACGATATTACGCCAACGTTTTCTAGGCAGCAGCGACAAAAAAGGAAAAAGTAACTTAATATGGTAAATGTGCGCTCAATAAAAAACAAATAATGGGAAAATATGCCTAACAAACTACTACTGAGCCGCAGTAGACGACGACACGCATGTACAAAAGGAAAAAAGAAAATTGCAGAGAAAACACATATACTGAGAGAAAGAGACAGTGATGATGATGACTTTTTGTTGCTCCCAATTCACTGATCACGAGGAGGAGGCATTGCTGCATTCCGTATGCTTCTTCTTCTTCTTCTTCGATAAAACTTCGTGCGGATCCAAAAATGCCGCAGTGCCTATTGCAGCTTCGTTCACCAACCTGCGCAGATAGGTTGCATACTTGTAAATTACTTCCAATTTGGATACTGAAGGATACTTCAATCGTTCTGCAAAAAATAAACAATACACACATCAATTGTAGAAGAGGAGTGCGAACTCACTTAAAATAGCACTATTCACTATGACGCAAAGCGCTACTCGACGCTTCTCCTCAAAAAGGTAGGAAAATGGGCTTTCCATGGGACGATCGTAAGCGATTAGACTGAACGCATCGCGCATCAGCGTTTTAAGTTCGTCCGTTAGCAAATTCATTGCTTCCAGTTCTTTGCTTAGTTTACAAACATCTCGACCGAACGCGATCACTTTCTCCAATTCCAACGTGGACATACAGCCGCCGCTTGGTTCCGATACGCCATCTTCTACATCTGACAAGGCAAAGGAACCTTAGCGAAATGGAAAACGCCCGCGCGGCGCTCGCTATTTACCCATTGGTTGCCCGGGAGATGGACTATCCCAAAAAGCTTCTTCGTCATTGGTGCTTAGGTCTGCCGGCATGCCTGTATTCTGATACAACCCGTTGCCGTAAGTTTCTCTGAAAAACTAACGGTCCAATACTCTCTACGCTTTAATACAATAACGCATAAAGCCTACAGGCTCTTACCAATCAGCTGATAAGGGAATATCAACAGTAACCCAAAAACTAACGAACTTACAGGCAAATATACGAAATGTGACCTTTTTAGGCAAAGTATGACATGTCTGTCCTATTGTAGTATGCTGTATAGCTTGCCAAGCCATTGTATAGAGCGACAAATAATATTTAAACAAAGAAAAGAGTGTCGCGAATGGCCTTTTTGGGCACTTTTCACCTATGCCCCCGCAAACCTACAGTGGCGCCACCTATACCTGTTTTCTCGCCACTTGTGGCTGTCCTGTCCCTATACTTCGGCTTAGGCTTAGGCTAGGGCACAACAGGATAAGCCGGCAAAGTAGCGAAAAAAAAGCTGCACACTCTTCCCCGTAGGTGTCGCTACTGTAGCCTTGCGGGGGCAGAGATGAAAAGACTCGATGTAATACATTGTCGGTTTCTCTTTTGGCATTGTACGGAATGTCTAGGAAATGTACGAAACATTAAATGTTGCATGCGCTGTGTGTAACCACGTATAGAATAAGAACTGCAGCAGCTCGCGTTATCCTGACACAATACCTGCTTATACTTAAATTCGTACTGTAGAAAGAGAGCGAGCGAAAGGAGGTGCGTTTTGTGCTGTCAGTACTTGCGTTCGTTGAGACAGTGGTCCGAACGAACGCCGTTGTGGTTGTTGCGCTTATTGTAAGCAACAAGAACCATTTACACTCGCATAAATACATCCAGCGAGAACATATACGTTGCAGGCAATGTATGGAACACTTAGTAGTTTACACATTTCCTAAACATTCTATACAATGCCTAATGGCAAACTGGCAAAGTATAAATCGAGTCTTTTCGCGTATGTCACTGCAAGGCGACAGTGGCGACACCTACATGACAAAGTGGCTTGTTTTTTCGCTACTTTGACGACTATGCTTTCCTTATATCCTGGCTTAGGCTTAGCCTAGGGCTGGGCAGGATAGCCGACAAGGATGGGAGAACAATTGGGTGCTTTGGTCGTAGAACGTCGCAGGCTATCCTGCTGCGCCTTAGCCTAAGCCTAAGCCAAAATACAAGGACAGCATAGCTACGACGTAGCGAAAAAACAGCACACTTTATCCCGCAGGTGTCGCCACTGTAGGTTTGCGGGGGCGTAGGTGACAAAAGCTTAAAAAGGCCATTCATGACACTGTTTTTCCACGCTTTGCCTAGATATTATTTCTCGTTCTATATAATGCCTAGGCAAAGTATACAGGGTATTAAAATAATACGAACATTTCATACTTCTATAGAATGCCGGCATTTCATACATTGCGTGTAACATATATATACTTTTAGCGAGCGTGTTGTTCAGACATTGTAAGCGTATTAGAACGCGTAACTAGTAATGAATTTGTTGTACGTTAAATGGCGTATACCGAAAAGAACGTTTACAACAGACAAATAGTAAACAAGCAGAGAAGTTAGGATAATCAGGTTCCTACTGTAGTTAATCATAACTTTCTTACAGTTCGCAGCCGTTTCTAGGAGAAGCGTCGTCCGTGGGTGATAGAGATCTCATTTCACCAATTGAAGCGGGAGATACGGGCGCCGCGGAACGTGGCGACTTGATTCTGCTGGAACAGCTGCGTGGAGAACCTGAAAATCAAGAAAACGTTTAAGCAACGAAGCGAAACTGATTTCACAAAAAAAATACCGTCTCGAGAGGAATGATTGGAAGGGCGTCGATGTTTAACAGCTACGGGCGATGCTTCCCACAAGGAGACGTCCGACGGGGATACAGACGATGCATCGCTTTGGGCAGTTTCCATTGAACCCATCAAACGGGCGCGCTAAAGAAAAGAAAAGCAACCACCATTAGCCCAATAGATGGTTGAACGCCTTCTATGGCGATATAACCTCGTAGCTGTTTTCGGAAAATATTTCTATAAATTGCCAACACATAAGCAGATGTTTCATTTGCATATCGTTGTTGATCACCATTGGAAAGTGCTTCTCGAGCAAGCTGATCGCCTGACTGATTTGTCCATCCATAATGCAATTGCGAATAGCTTGAAATTGAGAAAAAAAAGAATTTTAAATTTAAAAAAAAAGAGCATTGCAGACGTGAACCGCACATTGTCGTAATCTAATCGACTCCAATGGTTCGTCAGTTGTGAACCCATTCAGTCGATTAAATTCTTCTGCACATTTTGCGTATCCCTGATGAACGAGGTAGGAAGCGACGACTCTGCAAATAACGCCATTCATAGTAATAAATGAATGTGATACCTTTTAAGGAGTCGTACGAGCGAGTCCACTCAATCTTCGACAGAGGCAGCTGAATGCTGCGCAACTTGACCAAAGCCCGACTGCGTAGATCCTTAGATTTTTTCCTATTCAGTACAAAAATTCAAATGGCAACATCTTACCAAAATATCATCCATAATATTGTACACAAAAGGAGATTGACCAAAGTTGGCTTCCACTACTTCGCCCGGTGTCTGTAGGCCAACAATTGGAAAAAGATTCAACTAAAACATCACAAGCGAATCGAAATGGACTACGGCAAAGTAAGCCATTCGCTTACAGGCAGTTCGGTGAATGTCACCCCTAAAAAGGTGAAAGCAAATGCCAACATATTTTTAAAACGCCAAAAAAGGGCAAACCTAAGTTTATTCCATTTTTGGTGTAAAAGCATGTTCTATTCTCCATGTTAACGCCGCAGCCGATCACATCGCCAGTAGTAAACGTCGGTCCATAGGGGAAGCCGGTTCCGGACGAAGCAAAGGAGTTGCCGTCGTCGCCATGATAGCCATACGAGCGTTTATCCCAACCTAAAAAGGAAAATCCATCGCAATGATGGAAGAGCTTCAAAGGGATGAAGAAATTTGTTCCACCTGGCAAACGATTAAGACATGAGCCCTCTTCGGAAAGCCCAATACCAATATAGCTGCAAAAGTAGGAGAGCTCCATTATGCTTTCAATAATTAAAGAAATTTCAACATTACCCATCCCTTCCTTTGCTAATTATGGTAACTTCAAAGTAGAATAGGCCGCAGGCAACAGGGACGCTGAAATCTGCCCTAACCGCCGCTGCGTCCTTGTGAGATTTTCCAGGACCTAAAAAAAGCAACGTTAACACAACATCCAAGCCGAAACAAGTGAATGTACGCTGTATTAAACGTACGATTGGCGCAAATTAAATAATATAGGCGCTCGCTTGACAGAGACACAACTGTTTGAATAAAATCGACCCTGCGTATCTTTTATGTCACGCAGCATACTGTAGTGAAATCTCGACTTACCCAAAAATATACGCAGTACGGAAAACGAATGGAAAGAAAATGTGCTTATAAGTATTACAACGAAAATGGAAGACCAAAAGAAGGCATCACCTTTATACTGCACGCGGCAGTTGCCGTGAGACAATTTCATGAACATGTGCTTGTCCTTTGGGTTCCATTGCGACGGTATTAGGGCGTCGATTTGCACAGCAAATGGATACAGCTCCTTGCGCAAGTTTTTGTCATTTTCCGCTTCCTTTTCCATCGAGTACCGCGAAACGTAACTGAAAGATAGGCACATGATTTTAGGGCTAAAGACGAGCTCGGTCTGAGACAATGCGCGCAAAGATAAAACTTTATGGTTTACTGGAGAAACCGTAGCAACGCTGATAACTCATTACCCTTATTTCGAGGATAAGAGAGCTCTGACAAAGTAGCATAGAAGCGTTTCACAAAGACAGACCAAATCAATCTGTAGATTCGCAACAGCTAACAAAAGGCCCAAATCTGACAAAGCTTTCAGCTAAAGAAGCTTGCCTGAGAGCAGCTAGGCGAAAAATCACTATTTCGTTCCATGCAAAGGCTTTACAGGATAGCGCAAAGTTAAGCATCCCGAAAGCACGAACGAATCGAAAACATTGTTTGCCATGCTGCATAGACAAGTTAAACTGAATCAAAAAGAAGGCGGAGCGAGTACTTTACTTAAACATGCTAACATACAGAGACAATCGAGAAACAAGGACAATGGTTACAGTAATCAATGTTTCCCAATCAGCTGCTCCAATAAGACATATTAAGGATTGTGCCTATCAGTACGTCTTGAAAATGCCGAAAATGGAAACGAAGGAACGCTATTTTTGGACAAAAGAAATCACGCGTAAAGGGTTTGGCAGGGACGACCTCATTTACGGGCAGTTGGTTCACTTTAAGAACAGAAGGGCAGAAAAGACTCTTTGAACCCCTACTAACTAAGAATATATCCAGAAGGGAAACAACAGCTGTACAACTGCTCCGACATACATCCAACTGACATCCATATACTCCAGATAACATACGTTATAAAAGTCAAACTGCTAAAGCACGAATTCACGCAGACATCTACGTATTGAACCAAGCAAAACTCATAAAACATTAATGTGCATACAGAGTAAAAATAAACCGCCTTAAAAAGGCTAAAGACCACCCAGAAGAGACAGTATACATCTATGTTCAGCTCATTGCCTTCCTACTGTAGGTCACACCTAAATATCAACAAGGCTAATGTTGGACTTTCGAAAGAACCGTCAAAGTGTTGCGAACCAGCGGGGGACAATAGCTGGTCAGTAACGGCTTAGAAAATTCAAAAATGCCCTTTTTTTCACGAAGCACCGCTGATGTTGAGTTCCGAAAGATCGCCTTGCACCGCTGCTAGGCGCTAACGACGTTGCAGCCTAAGCGCCTGCGTCGGCTTGGAAAAATCGAACACGTCGAAAGTGCCAATCCTTCATCCGTCATTTTCTACCGGCGTTATGAAAATCATGTCAGCTGCGAGCAATGCAAATCGCCCTGGCAATGTAGTCTTTACAAAAATCGAAATGTGATGCGCAAGTTCATTATGATGAAGTAATCAATTTTCAAGTTCGTATTGGTTTATTTCACGCCATTTTCCTTCTCCCGGCGCACAAATAAAAAGAAACAATCAAATTTAATAGTAGAAAAGTGAGCAAGGATGGCTATTCCCGTTTTCAGTCTTTACTTTTTATTTTGAAAGCAAGTATGAACAACCTCAGGCAAAATGTCTCTATAGACAGAAACTGCGTTGGGCAAAGTTTGCTGGGTGGGAGAAAGCAAGTGCGATTCGACGCTCTTCTGCCATTCCGATTGGGCTTACTCGGTTGGCTCGAAGCATTGAGCAGCTTGCTCTGCTTTGTTGCTTAATCATATGCACACAGTGCTGAAGTACAGAATTCAAAAATAAACTGTAAGATGAAACTTTAAAGTTGTTTTAAGTAGGCGATATCTTGCGGGTTGTCTAGTCCAAAGGTGACGTTTCAGAAGGCAACCGCTCAACTTGGCTTCGTCGTTGCCTTTTTCCGAACGACCAAATGAGCAGCAGGAAATTCAGCGCGAGCGAATCATACTTGAAGCGTAGCAGTTCAGACTATTCGCCTCCTCGAAGCGACCTATCCGAACGAGTAATATACGAAGCAGTTTCGGGATTGAAACGTGGATGTCTTCGTTGTCCCTATTGTAACGAAGGTGTAGAAGGGAGGCTGACGGCCTTTGTTTGTTGGAAGTTCTACCATCTCGATCACATTTTTTGTTGTATGTGCAATGGGCAGCTTTACGAAGGAGACGACTGCTACAATAGGCAAGGTATGCCAGCATGCAGCTCCTGCTTTATTGGCAATTTCGACGTCACCTGTGCCGTATGCGAAGATCCCCTTGGCGACTGGTTGGTCCACGCGTTGGGATCACGCTATCATCCCTCGTGTATTAGGTGCTGCGTTTGTAGCAAACCTCTTCCAAAAGTGTACTTCGCTTGGAAAGGGCGTATCTACTGCCATGATCACATTATAATCCGAAGAATAGCAGTAAAATTGTGGTGGCACTGGTTAAGACAACGATGGTGATACGTAGCACTAACTTATAAGTAATAGAAGCCGGACGACAGCGTGAATAGCTGCCTATCTATTAGTAGCTCATTTTCGTTGTCCATATTTGCAGTTCAATAAAGAGCAGGGCGATCGGTTGCAATATTAACAGCTAAACAACATGGTGAATCGGAAAACAATAAAAGTTGCGAAAACGCTAAGCTTCTTTATTTAATTCGCATAACTACTTGCAACATCCAGTCTTTTTCACTCCCTTTTATATGGAGCAATCTAAAGAAAACTTAGCCGTATTTTACAACAGTAAAATTCCGTATGATTGTTTAGGCTGAAAACCATTTGCACAAAATGTACTTGAATTTCCTAAATGCCAGTATAATGTGGCTGTTTTAACCACTGTAAAGCAAAGTTGCTCGCAACTTCGAGAGCTAATCGCTTATAATCGTCTGCAACGTTGCGTGGCCAGATGGGGGCAGTCTGCGTTAAAGTGTAGGCTGCGAAAAGCCATTTTGCTGGCAATTGTCCGACCAGTGTGACATCCTAAAGTAAGTAATTTTAAGAGAAACTGTTGAGACGCTTCAAACAGATTGTCGATTGTTCCTTCAGCTTCATTGAGAAACTATTTTCTGTAGTCTTTTGGGGAGGACGCAATGGCCGGCTTTTATCTCGCCGGTTTGACCATAATGCGAAATATAGGCGCCGCGCGCGCTTTAACAATCTAACGCCTGTATTGTATTTTTAATACTTCTCCTCCCTAGTATTTCACTACTTTTTTGTTCCACTAAAAGAGAGAGAATGGGGTCTTGTCGGTTGTGCGCCCCACCGTCTGAGGAATGCAGGTTCCTTTCCTCTAACCATGCGGCCAACCTGTTTTACCTTCACTGGCGAGCGTGCCGGCTATGCTGTTCTACCCTTATCTAGGCCTAAGGCAAAATATATGCCTTATGTCAAAGTTTAGGTTTAGGGAAGAGCAGAACAGGATGACTGGCAAAGTTACAGTATGACGGTGGGGGGCGGGCGCATAACCGACAAGACTGTAGAATATGTTATTTTGCGCTTAAAAGACAGAAGTGGGGTTTCTTCCTCCATTTGCCCGCAAGTAATAGCGTAATCTGGCAATAATCAGGTTTGCTGAACTCCTGAACGTACAGTAGGTTAAACAACATCGATTATGGGGTTATGGGTCCTCCCATTGCACTGTGACTTCACCGGCTATCCTGTTCTGCCCTTAGCTGAGCCCAAATCTGAACATAAGGCTTATATTTGGGCTTACGCTTAGACCAGGGGAGAATAGGTTAGCTGGCATGCTCGCCAGTAAAGACAGGCCAGGACGACCGCACGCTTAACAGAAAGGGGAACTATGAATTTCTCAGACATTACGCGCGAAAAATCAAGAATCGACGCTGTTTATGCTACTGTTACAATAAACCTGATTATTGTCAAGATTACTGTATTGCTTGCAAGCACATAGAGGGAGAGACGCGCAGAAGTGACATACGGGAGCGAGCAGATGAAAATAAGTTCGCAACAATGGGCTTTGGATGGGTTTCTAAGCGACAGCCGACGAAGAACCCTACTACATGCGTTACTGGGAAATTTTCCAAAAATGGAAGAATAATTTTTTGATGTTATTTTGAAAATGAATTTTGAATTGTAGAAATCAATTTCACCTAACGTCTCGTTTTTCAGGAATGTTAAAGCATGGAGTGGCCGTATATGTCTGTTTGCTTGTCCAATGATGGCTTGCCGGCTGATAATCCTATCATGAAGGTTTGTCGTTCGAAAGTTTGAATTTTTTGAGTATCCTCATTGAGCTCTTGGCGTCACGCGTTACTCTGATTCATCATCAACCCTTTTTCATCTTTATTTGCAGTGGCTAATGAAACACCAGCGCCGGCTTGATCGTCGTCATTGACACGTTGTCGTCTTGTACGCCTGCGTTGAATAGGTTCATTGTTCAGCTGAACTGATTTGCAAATACTATTGTGATTTTTTTTTTTTTAGAAAAGCTCAGTAGAGAGTGCGAGACGGTTTGAACGTTTTCCTCTCACTTCAGCACTGCACTAAGCAGCCATGCCTGCAAGCTTGTATGCCTCTAATGCTCCTGCTTCAATTAGCTTATACTTGGTAATAACGGGTCTTGTGTTTATTATTTAGTCTTTAATGAAGTATTGAGTTAAAAGTGTGTAACTCTTCCTAACGGGCGCGTGTAAATGCATAATGTAGTTACGGAAATCTGACCCATGAAAATTTTTTATTTTGCGAAGCTTTTGGGAAAAGCGTCTGTTCCCGTCTTCAGCGCGTTGGTAATGGCGGAAGATGTCTTGAGATAGGGCACCAATCAGC
Source organism: Trichuris suis (assembly GCA_000797535.1). Lineage (NCBI taxonomy): Eukaryota > Metazoa > Nematoda > Enoplea > Trichinellida > Trichuridae > Trichuris > Trichuris suis. The sequence goes on along the minus strand of KN538376.1, from coordinate 906,825 downwards.
CAAGATTACTTTGAACGACGGGATTGCTGGGAAGTTTAAAAAACTGGGAACGATATTAAAAGTGGTTGCCGAGGAGGCAGCGAACGAAAGAGAGTGAAGTGGGAGGAGGATGAGGGAGGGGCGCTTTTGGGACTAAACCAAAAAGACCGCCCCGTCCCTATCCTCCCAATCCACTTTTAATATCGTTCCCAGTTTTTAAATTTCCCAGAAATCCCGTCGTTTAAAGTAATTTCGGCTGACTAGTGCCTTAAGAACGCGTGTTCTGCCGTTACCGACGTGCTGAAGATAGGAAAAGACGCTTTTCCCGAAAGCTTTGCAAAATAAAAAATTTTCGCGGGTCGAATTTGCGTAATTACATTATGCATTTAATGAAGTATATAATTCTATTTTTACGCAAGTGTACCGTGCTATTTTGGTCGCTGCTAACCCGATCAAAATTGCATGATGCACCTTCCTTCAGTGGTAAAAGGTAATAAAGAGGAAATACAGGGCTCCCCGACTTATGAAGCATTCCGTTGCGATCGTTCCATCGTTAGTCCAAACGCCTGATCAGCGCATTCAACGCAGAATCGAATCGGGGCGTAGAAACGCCTAATCACAGACATATATGCCCTGCATGTGCATTATTTGCCGCTATACGCTTTCATTACTTGATCTTCGTTAAAATATGGAACTGGTACAAAGTGAAACAGCTGCTACCGGAAGTGCGCCGAAGAGGCCAACAAAGGTCATGAGCCTGCAAGAAAAGGTTGATCCGCTTGATATATGTACCACAGCGTAAACTGTGCAGTGCATCCGCCGCTGCCGTTAGGCAAGAAGGAGTGAGACGTTGCACAGTTTGCGACATAGCTTGTTATCTCGGATCGAAGGTCCCATTTTCTGTAAGAAAGGCATACCTGTTAATTCCCATATGATTGGACAAAAGGCAAAGTCATTGTATGAGGAGTTAAGAGAAATATATATATGGCCACGAAACATCCATCCCAGCCTCCTGCCGACGAAAAGCGAGGTGAAGGCTGCCAAGAAAGCGTGAGAAGAAATCGTATATATACGATATATACATACGATTTTATGATTTTTATATATATACGATATATATATCGTATATATATAAAAATCGTACATATATCGTATATATACGATTTCTTCTCACTCCTACATATATATATATTTATATGGCCACCAAACATCCATTCCAGCCTCCTGCCGACGAAAAGCGAGGTGAAGGCTGCCAAGAAAGCGTGAGAAGAAATCGTATATATACGATATATGCGATTTCTTTACTTTCTTACGAAAAGTACAACACGTACTTTCCCAAATCTGACATAAAGAGTCATGTCTGACAATCAACAAAACCTTTATGTCGCTGACAACGAGCGTTATGCTAAGATGTTCGCTGAATCCCAAGCGAAGTTGCCTGAGATTCATGCCCAAACAGATGAAGGTTTTAAGAGAATACTGGATGACCTGAAGATCTTGGAGGCTACTGGAGGAGAGGGGGTCTATGAAACATCACCTGTTGAGGTTGCGAGCGGGGCATGCGTTCCCTTTCCAGCAGTCAACCAAGTGTTGAAGGCCTTTGAGAAACACGTCGTGCCAGCCAAGAGTGAGTGCCTCAAAGAGTTCCCTCGTCTGCTAGCAGAGGCCCGAGGGGCCCAAAGAATTGCCCAATTGGCACAGGTGATTGGGGGTGTACTCCTCCCCGCAGCTGTGGGGATAGGGTACCAGGCCAAGGAGCAGGAGCTAGGTGGTCAGATTATGGCCAAGTTCCTCGAAATCGAAGAAACGCTACAGCCTAATCTGGATGATATATATATATATATATACCTATACCTCGCTATAATTGCGCCGCGGAGCCTGCAACATTGACTACGTGAACTGGATGTCGGCCCGCGCTGGACAGGTCATCTCTATTCTTCGAAGCAAGGACCTGTGCCACGGAAATTGCCACGACTCGTTGAGAGTTCGGATAGTGAATAGCAATTTTTTAGCAATAAAGATGTGTTATCTATGGCAATTGCGTTGTCCTTTAGTCTCAGTCTCGTTGCACGTATGCAGTGGAAAAGCTAGATCTTCTTGACTAGGACAACTGTTCTCCGGCGCTAGGAAAACAAAATCTCACCTGACCCGCTTTATTGCGATATTCGCTTTATTGCGGTGGCCTGGAACCAATTGTGCAACTATAGCGAGGTACTGGTGTATAT